>CATKHJ010409559.1:0-12808 GCA_949750685.1 Vernicia montana | reverse complement strand
GTTATATGTTATAATTTATGATATGGGATTATATGAGTATCAAGATATGTTCTTGTGAGAATTTATGTAAGTTAAGTATGTATGGAGATTATGTGAATATATATGTTCAGGTTGAGATCTTGGGGATATGTATGTATTAGATGCAATGATGCCGTATGTGGAAGTCATGTTTATGGGTTCTACAGGTGATCGGTGGCCTTATGCCTACCCATGCCCTAGGACCGTTGCACCGCCCGAAGCGGGGTGTGACACTTAACCTCCTCTCTGAAAATAGATTTCATATGAAACTGTGCAAGCAATCCTTGCACTGGTGACACCTCTAATTTCAACTATTGACTAATTAACTTTTTCAACTCCTTTATCAGTGGTCTCTTTGCTACAACAATATGTGATTGGCTCCCCATTGACTTTCAACTTAAGGCATCTGCTACCACATTAGCTTTGCCCGAGTGATACAAAATCTTGCAGTCATAATCTTTTGATAATTCTTCCCACTGTCTTTGCCTCAAGTTATGCTCCTTCTGTTGTAAAAGATACTGGAGACTTTTGTGATCTGTGAAAATCTCACATTTCTCCCCATAAAAATAATGTCTCCAAATCTTAAGTACAAAGATGACCGCTACCATTTCCAAGTCATGAGTAGGGTAATTCATCTCGTGTCTCTTTAACTGCCTCGATGTGTATGCAATTACTTTTCCTTTTTGCATGAGTACACATCCTAATCCCACTCTAAAAGCATCACAGTATAAGGCAAAATCTCCAGTGCCCTCCGGTAATGCTAATACTGGAGCTGTTGTAAAGCAGGATTTTAGCTTTTGGAAACTTTCCTCGCAAGCATCATCCCACTGAAACTTCACTTGTTTCATGTCGACTTGGTCAAAGGAGCAGCTATTCTTGAAAAATCTTTAACAAATCTTCGATAATACCTAGCCATACCAAGAAAACTACGAATCTTAGTAAAATTAGTGGGTCTCAGCCAATCTACCACTGTC
The DNA here is from genome assembly GCA_949750685.1 of Vernicia montana. Classification (NCBI taxonomy): domain Eukaryota; kingdom Viridiplantae; phylum Streptophyta; class Magnoliopsida; order Malpighiales; family Euphorbiaceae; genus Vernicia; species Vernicia montana. The sequence continues at coordinate 11,816 of CATKHJ010409559.1, read as the reverse complement.
TCAATTTTTTTAGGATCTACTTGAATCCCATCCTTACTCACCACGTGTCCTAAGAAACATATTTGATCCAACCAGAAATCACACTTAGAGAACTTTGCATACAATTTCTGATCCTTCAAAATCTATAACACTATTCTCAAGTGCTTTTTATGCTCTTCTTTACTTCGGGAGTAAATGAGGAAATCATCAATAAATACAATGATAAATTTACCGAGATATGGCTTGAATACTCGGTTTATCAAATCCATAAATGTCACGGGCGCATTCGTCAAGCCAAATGGTAATACTGTGAATTTATAATGCTCGTATCGAGTCTGAAAGGTTATTTTACTAATACCTCCATCTCGAATTTGGAGCTGATGATACCCTGATCGGAGATCAATTTTTGAAAAATAGCTGGCTCTATGTAACTGATCGAACAAGTCGTTAATCCTCGGCAATGAATACTTGTTCTTTATGGTCACCTTATTCAACTGCCGATAATCTATACACAACCTTATTGTTCCATCTTTCTTCTTCACAAATAAAACTGGTGCACCCCATGGGGAACTACTTGGGTGAATAAATCCCTTATCTAACAGATCTTGCAATTGCACCTTTAATTCCTGTAATTCCATTGGAGCCATTCGATATGGGGGAATAGAAATAGGTTGAGTTCCCGGGAGTAAATCAATTGTAAATTCAATTTCCTATGCTGGTGGTAATCCTGGTAACTCTTCGAGAAATACTTCTGGAAATTCATTCACCACCGGAATGTGTTGTAGTTCTTTACATTCCTGCCTAGTGTCCATAGCACTAGCTAGATATCCACGACATCCCTTCTTTAATAATTGTCTGGCTCCAATAGCCGATATGAGGGTTTTAGAGATATTACTCTTATCCCCTTGAAATTCAAATTCTTTTTCCCCCTCCTTTCTGAACACTACGCGTTTCCCCCTACAATCTATATGGGCAAAGTGGTTAGATAACCAATCCATTCCTAATATAACGTTTATTTCCAACACCGGTAATTCTACTAAATCCACTACGAGTTGTCTTCCCTCTATTTCTACCCCATAAGATCTATAAACATATTTCACCTTTATCGTCTCCCCCAAAAGAGTACTTATCTCTAAGGAATTTCCCAATAATATTTTATCCTTACCTAACCTTGTAGAAAAAGTAGGGGACACAAAAGAGTGTGTAGCCCCTGAGTCAAACAATACTTCAGCTGGTGAAAATTGAATACGAATCGTACCTATCACAGTAGTATCCTCATTATAAGCTTCCTGCTGAGTAAGTGCAAATACTCTATCTTTGCTTCTACCAGTCGTAGGCTGTGTATTTCTTAATGTTTGTCTCCTTCCTTGACCTCAGCCTGCATTACTTATGGTGTTAGGCTTTGGCATTTGGACAGTGGACTGGGATCCCACTGATGAACTTCTTGGTGCCTCTCCTATGGGACAATTTCTCAAAAAATGACCTGTTTGGCCGCATCATAAATAGGTTCCTGTAATTCTTCTACAAACTCCTGAATGTTTCCTGTAACAGATTGGATAAGTAGGTACATTCCTAGAAGTAGGTACAGTAGTGGTACCTCTTCCTTGATCACTTTCGGCTCCCCTTCCTGTTGAATAACTAGAGTCCGTACTAGGAGTACGTGGTTGTGAGCTACTCCCAGATCTGTGTCCATAGTTACTTTGGCCTCTTCCCCTAGCTCTCTGCCTCTGTTCTCTTTCAATCCTTTCTTCTTTGGATTTTGCTTCCATTTGCTTAGCTCAATCAATCAATTTTAATAACATGGAGAATTGAAGTCCACACAAGTTGTTATGTAAAGAAGCATGTAATCCCTTTGTAAATCTCTTAATCTTTGCAGCTTCAGTCGGAACAATTTCTAGTGCATATCGACTCAATCTAATAAATTCCTTCGCATACTCAGTAACTGTGCGATTCCCTTGTTTTAATTACTTAAATTGAGCAACTCTCTTTTCCCTTTCTCCCTCAAGTAAGAATTGCTCCATCATTTCCTCTTTAAATTGCTCCCAAGTTGGTGGGGCATTCCCATACAATCTATTTTCCATATGGTTTTTGAACCAATCTCCTGCATTATCTATCAACAACAATCCAACTAGTTTAATAGCACGTGCATCGGACCAGGGCATTCCCATAACCCGCTTATCCAATTTCTCAAAGAATCCATGTGGTTCCTCTCCATCCTCTCCTTTGAATTTAGGAAGTCCCATTTTCATGAAATCAGTCATCAAAACTCCCCCATCATCCATTATTCTACAAGCCATATGTCGAGGCACAGGGGCATTAACTGGCAGTGGTACTGGTACAGGTGCAGGTATTGGTGTTGGTGGAATTACTTCAGGTTGGGGTTGTTGAGCATGTCTTACTTCATCAAGCTCCCATCACATGGCCCGTATCTCTTCCAATAATACTACAATATCCACAGGAGGGAATTCCTGGTTTACCTCTTCCACCCTTCATCGTACACGTGGGGGTTCATCATCCGGCTCACTTCGTTGAGATCCAGCAATAGAGGCCTCATATGTCGCCTCCTGGCTACGTGCGGGCGCTATCTCTCTTCTAGGGAACATTGTATTATCACATAACACAATTCATCTTAGTACCTATCTATTTTCAATAATCAACTCAAAAGATGCATATATATAATAAATGGAAACTTAAATAGATATGCTTAAAGCATTAATTACATAAACTTTTCACATTCTATTCATATTCATATATATTTTTTACATAGATCATCACTACTTTCCCATCTACTTTGTACAATACACATTTTTTTTTTTTACATTCTTCATATTCTTGACCTTACAAACTACAAACCTTTTTACCATACATTCCTATATACAAGACACACTTATATATATATGCCACTTATTATTTTATTTTATTTTTTACAATCTACTAACCCCTAATTATCTCTCGACTATGAAGAACCTTTTGGCATCACTCTAGCTGTGGATCGCTCCTCTGAAGCCAAGGCCATATGCCTGATGGGACAATCTCTAACTGTGTGCCTGGTACTATCACACACTGTGCATACGTGCCTCGGGTAATCCCGGATTACTCTATGAACACCAGGCCTAACCACACTCTTCCTAGCAGTCCATCTTAATCTCAATCCTCTAAAGGCCATACCCCTCGTCTGGATAACCATCTCCCGAAGCTCTCGGAGCCTGTCCTCCAGTATGCTGATCTTAGCCTCCAGAGATAGTACTCACATCCTAAGGTCGATATCTGGTGCTAGATCAGGATCCTTCTTTAATGGGTACTCTATGTTACGTGATGTTGCCTCTGATATCGGCTCATCCTGACTTGTACCTTTTTTCGATGCAACTGACATCTACACAAGCCATTTTCATATTATTGATAAGTAATTTTACAACACATATTACACATACACACACAAGAATATCAAATTGTATACAAACTTCGTAGATTTAATCCTAATGATAGACAAAATGACAAGAAGGACCCTAAAATCCATGGTACTACTTAAGACTACGAGTTAAATTTATATAAAATACTTAAGCTCTGATACCAACTTTGTCACATCCCACTTCTGGAATGGACGGTCCTAGGGCATGGGTAGGCATATGCCACCGAAAACCCATAGAACCCAACTTTTTTTTTTTTAGAATACCTATGTAATTCCGGCGGCATACCGGCAGCACATTCACATTTCTCTAAGATCAAACCAGCAAAGGAAATAACACACTTCCAATATTACCACCTTATACCCTCAACTCCATTTAGACATAAGCTAGCTCACAATCACCATTTCACATTACTAATTTGAATTTAATATATTCCGTTCAGTCATTTATATTCATATACCATATCACACTTATATTAAATTATATACCATGGAGTGTATAGATATTACTACTGTACATCCAACTTTATCAAGCACACATATTCACATATTCAAGTAATATTATTCTTTACATACTACTACAAATTATAAACTTATGTATAATCACTTTCATCAACCTTCAGCAGCAAGTGAAGAAGAAGACTTGCGCTGGATTTTGTTATCCTAAAAAAAGAAAGGCATGAGATACAAATCTCAGTGAATATATATTAAATAACCAAGCACAATATTTAGAACATGTTGATCATACTTTTGATTTCAATAGGTTAGCACAATAAGCAGGTAACAAGGTTTCAGAATAATTTCCAATTGATGGTTTAGCAGAAATTATTACCAATTTAATGTGAGCTTTATTCACATTCCCATGTAATATAGTACTTCGGAACCACATATTTTCAATGACAAATTATAACACAATGTTAGCTAGACCTTGTGGCTAGGGCATTCAAATACCTCCTACCAAGGTTCAAATCACTGTGCACAAAGTTCGGTGATCCCTTCACCGAAAGAAGGAAATTTCTGCTTTTTGGCTCAAGCTAGGGTTCAAGTCAAATAGAAAATTTCACATATAGAAAATCAATTAGGGTTCGAAGTTACAAAGGTGAATTATCAATTTCAAAGTCACATGATCATGTACAATTCACATATACAAAATAAAATGGTTATGTGCCAGGAAATTTAATATATACTCACCTTCCTAGTTAAAGCTCCAAAATATTGATACTCTTCCTCAATTATTTTGTCACCAAATTCTCCCTTTTGTAATTCCTCTTCACTTTGTACAAATTACAAAATATTTACATAAAAGTTAATTTCACATAATTACGTTTATTTAATTATTAACTTAGAAGATTAGTTCATATTTATAATTTTTATAATAATCTATATCTAATTTATTCAATTCCAAATCTGGTCAAATCCTAACACATTCCCCTCCATCATTTCCAAATTTAATTCTGTTGAGTTCCGATAATTCCTAAAAGTTATTTTATAAATTCTCCTAAATTCTAGATCCTAGGTTTCACAGAAGTTCAGTACATTCTTTTGGCTATAACTCAAGTTAAAAACTCCATTTGAGATAATGCTTATTTTTAATGAAAATAGACTCATAAGGGTACATTTCATTAGTTTTGACCTTAACTTGGTTCTGTATCCAAGGTTGTCCAACTTAAGGGTAAATATCAAGTATCCTTCCAGTCTAAATATCTTGTCACAGCTTAGAAATTTCCATATATCTCCCAACATACTTGGCTTTTGGCTTTGTAATTTTTATATCACCTAGAAGATATATCAGGGTTCATTTCTTATGTTTTAATAATCTTCAAATTCCTATCCTAAAATACCCAAAAATAGCCTCAAACATTTATGAAATCTCAGGGTACTATACAAGAAGCAGTTTCTTTCTCCTTCCCATATCTCTAAAAAAAAAAAAATAATTAGCTTAAACTTCTTTCTAGATAAATAAACTATAGACATCAAGCTATGATTTTAATGTTTTGACTTTGCTCAAATTCGTACTTCAAGGGGTTCAATTTTCTATTTCAATTTCCAGCACTTTTCAAACCCTAAATTTGTCTCCTTTGACTTCTTGTTTCATTCATTTAATTCTTTCATTTCTTACTTCTTTCCACAAAAACTACCTCAATTAAGTTTTTTTCACTTATCAATTCATATTTTCTAAACTTCAAAATCTTATTTCTCCACCCCTCCTAATTTAATCAACATAACCACACAATCAACACCATATCATAATCAACATCATCAAACAACATACATGTATACATAGATGGAAAGAACTAAATTATATCATACTCTTATCTTAAAATCCTTTTCTTCTTCTTCTTCTTCTTCTTCTTTCCTTTTCTATCTCTTCATTTCTCTCTTCCTTTACTTAGCTAAATTTTTATGAAATGAAGATAATGACTCTTATCTTCCATCTTACCCATTTTATATTTTTCTTTTCTTTTTGATTTATTTTTCTTAATAGTAATTTTGGCCAATTTTTCACCCTTGATCCTTAATCATGGCCGGCCCCCCTCGACACTTATTTATTTATTTATTTATTACTTAGTCAAATATAATAATTACCTTTTTAAAGAAAATTATAATTTAACCCCTTTTTACTTAAAGTTTTACTACACTTTCTAGTTTAAGTCTAAAATTATTTTTAGTTTCTAATTTAGTTTTCTAATATTATTTTTAGATAGTTCCTTAGTAATTTTGCTCAAATTAAAATTTTTGAAAAATCCTGAAAGTCGCTATCCTACTGATATCGAGTACACTAACCCGATTCCTCCATATAAATTCTTGAATTCTTAATTTCCTATTTCTAGGTTTCTAGTGATCTAACAAAATCCTGGGATGTTACAGAGTGTATAGGTATTTTTCTTCACACTTCTTTGCTTCGTTTCTCTTCACATTTTTACTTGTATGTTGTTTGTTGTTGATATTCTTATATTATCCTTTTTGACAGAGGAGGAGGAAGCGGGTTATTGGGATGATGTCGAGAAACCTCTTTCAGGCATCATCCCTCTTCCTCGTCATCACCCTATCACACTTTCAGTGATTTATGAGTCTAGTGGGAAATTAGTTCGGCGATCTATATCAATTGAGCTCCCTTTCACTAAGACTGCTTCGGAGAAAGGGACTCAAAAGGAAGCTCCTATCGCTAATAAAGAGGAGATACCAGTGCCGAGTAAGTAAGAAGGTCACCCAAACTATTACAGCTGCCAAGATTTTCCAAAAAACCAAAGAGTCTTCAAAGGCTTCTACGGCAGCTCCTGAGGAGAGGAAAGAAAAATCAAAAGCTTTCTCTCTAGTCGATTATGCCGATGCCGATGACGACAATGACGATGATGATGATAATGAGCTTATTTCCTCCATTCTACGATAATTTGCCAAAGAGGCTAAAGAGCATGCGAGGAAGATTGCGGAGAAAGAGGCAGAACTTCTTGCTTCTATCTTGCACCAATTAGCTGAAGAAGCTGAAGCACGAACAAGGGGTGTTCCACCCGAAGGAGAGGAGGATCTTAGTGCTGAAGATGAGGAGATCCTCTTTCTTAGAAAAAGGTGGAGAAGTGAAGTAGGAGTAACTGAGGTAGGAGTAACTGATAAAGACATTCCTACTTCACCATAACCCTCCATACCAATTGAGGCAGCGGATGAGAGAACTACTGCTTCTGCACGGGCTGCTACTCGAATTGCTGCTCAGTCTGATCATATTCGAGATGATGTTGTGTTCGAAGGTATAACAATATTTCTTGTACATTACTTAATATTTGACTTTTGAAAAGTTTCAGATTTGAGCCTTTTGTAATATTTCTTGTTCTTTTAGGAGCTACAGAAGCTGAAATTCCCCTACCTAAGGCAAATCCTAGGTCTTCCCCTTCAGCCGGGTTCAATGACATGGAGTTCAATGCTTTTTATAAATCTCTGGGGACTTCTCATACCCCTAAGTCAGCAGTGCCCATTGAAGAGGAGCCTATAGAGGTCACCGACGAAGAGCTTCCTCCTTTGAAGAAGCAGCGAATTAAAGAAGTTGGCACTTCTTCAATTCCTCTTACAAAACCCATAATAGAAGAAGTTTATGATGAAGATGAAAAGAGTTGGGTTCACCCACCACTCATGCCTTATATTGGGCTTCACACCGAGGGTGAACCAGTTCACTCTGAAACTTCAAATGAGGAAACAACTTCAAGGGTTAGGAGACCACTTTCTAAAATGAAAGGTCCATATGGGGCAGGTCTTGCATACATGAAGGAAGTTATTGTGAAGCTTAAACTTTGATCCGAACAACCTCCTCTTCGGAAATCCATGTTCAACTCTAGATCAAAGAGCATGTTTGATGATTTTCAGAAGTTGGAATGGACGAAGAAAGTGGATGGTTCAATAAACTTCACTAATGACCTTGCCACTGCGCTTCATTCTCTACCTCTCTCCAGCAATCAATTTAGTTCTTCTACTAGAGAATTACTTCATAAAGAAGTTTACAAAAGTTATGATGTAAGTGATTCCTTACTTCTTCAAATCTGTGAACTATGATTATACTTTGCTTTAATTTCTGATTAAAACTTTTTCTTTGCAGACTCTAAGGACCAACCTTGTCCTACAAGAGCGTGTAGCTGCTTGTGATGAATATTATATAGAAGCCTGAAATGTTGCTTTAGCATATAGGGACTTTGTAGTAAAGCAGAGAGGGGATATTGATTATCTCATCAATAAAATAAAACGACTCTGACAACTCAAGGGTAGTTCCTCAAAGTTTCAGAAGCTTCAGATTGAAAATACAAGGCTTCGAGCAGGAAAAGCCACTCTAAAGGAGAGCAACCTCTATTAAGAAGGGCAACTCAAGGGCACAGAAGATATGTTGGAGAAGAAGTCTGAATATTTGAACGCTCGGATCGCTTTTCTTGAAGACTCCTTATCTAACAAGGATAGGAAAATCGAAGAGCTTCAATCCTTATTCCAATCTTTTGAGAAAGAAGCCGATAGTGTCACAACCCATCTTTGAGCCATGACCATCCTAGGGCATAGGGAGACATAAGGTCACCTAAACTCGTAGAACCCTTTTATTATTTTAAGTACTTCCATCAATTTATACATTACCCTTATCCCAAGATCGAAACCATAGTTACCATTCCTTATTACCAATTACCATATTAATCATTTATGTAATGAACGGTTATCAACTTAATACCACTTTTAAGCTTATTACTTTTGAACTCCATTTTCCAGTAGTTTAATCGTAGCTTATCCATAAATTACTTAAGTGCTTGGACTGCAATAATATTTTACCAAACCACATACCATGTAAATAATATTCTAAGTCATATCATTAATACAGACTTTAACAATCCATTGAGCTCTAGAGTGAAACGTCCAAAATATTATATAACCATACCATAACACCAAAATAGAAGTGCAATTCCCAAGCGAAGATATAAAACTTGGAATTTACCTTATTGACCTATCAACTGGTCTTGAAAATAAATAACTATGGGATGAGACAAAGCTCACTAAGTACAGAATAATATTATACAAAACAAACAAATTATGTATGAACAATAGTGGTTCCTTATAGCAATAAAACGATGTTAATCAAAATTGTTCTTATGGAATAATTTGCACATTTACAACAGATATTATATCTTTAGCAGAAACAATTCCTTCCTAAAAAATGGTGTGTTTCCCCCATAAATAATCGAGTGGCGGCCTACGCCTTGCTCACTCCCATATACCTAGTCACATGCACAATTAATCAGGTCATATGTACTGGGGACCTTAAACCCTTCCCAACTAAGGTTTGGATAATCTCACCCTATCCGTGGGTTCCATTACTGATGTGATCCTAATTAGCAAACAAGGTAGCTTTCAAGAAGATCCATTGTGCACAAGGTCCGATGTATTGCCCCACATCATAGGGGTTTTCTGTTTATCATGGAATCATCGTAACAGTTTACCTTTTCTATCCATGAAATGATTCAATGGATAATACATCAATAATAATTAAATTCCCATCATTGGTCACATTAAAAGACCAAAGCAATATAGGCTCATTTGGCCAAATGCCATAAAGAAATATTTTTCTCAATTTGGCTCAATAATCAATAAAGTAAATAATGTTTGCCAAAGAATTGCAATGCATTACAAATAGGAAATGATTGAACATAAATGCTCATATTTAAGGCAAAAATTGTAATATATTATTAAGTACTCACCTTGAGCTCCTTAGCTCTTAACTAGCACTCAATGAAAAATAAAATGAGATTCCTCGGTATGTCGAACAATACCCTTGCCTTTTGATTCTACAATCACATTACTCAAGTTACACATTAATTACTATTCCTTTACCATCACTAACCATATTCTAATTTAACCTTATTATCACCTTTCCCATTTTTAACCATTTTTGCATTATTTTATCAAATCATGATTAAGATACATTAAACAATATCATACATGTTCACATTGCCAAAATTAACATTTTTATCAACCATTCTACATGTTGGCCGAACACTCCATCCAGGAATTTAATTCCTTTACCCTTCACATTTCACAATCTAATTTTATATTCCTTAATTGGAATCATCTCAAATAATTTTCCAATGTTCAATGGAATTAATTCCATCTTTAAATTTAAAATCCCTAAATAGGCCTAATCCATCAAATTGGGAAAAATTATTTCCATTCAACAAAATTCCAAATTGATCTTATAAACATTAAATTGTATCATATCTAAACTCAATTGACCAATCAATTTTAATAGTTCATGCGTAATATTCAAAATTCCCAATTTGACTTAAAAACTCTAGAATTTAGGGAAAACTATCAATTTCATATCCAAACTTGAAATTGAATATGGATAAATCAAATTAACATACAAACAATCAATATCCATCAATCAATTGAAATTAAATTACTTCAATTCTCATAACCTCAAATTTTGCCATAATGGGGTGATTTTGGGAAAAACTAAAATTTCTTAACCAAATCATAAATTGATCTTTGAATATTGAAATTAGCATGTATCATTGAATGAGAAATCATTTTCCATGATATACAACTTGAAAATCTTAAAATCAAAATGAGCATAATATATATCATTTACTCACCTCGTCGCCTAAGCTCCTAATTTTTAGCACAGACAGAACTGTTGATCCACTATTTCACGGTCCCCTTCCCTATCTTGATTATCTCTTATTTCTACATCAATCATTACATATTCAAATCACACTTTGCACATTGATACTTAATATTTAATAAACTAATATTAATCTAACCTCTTAACTACTAACCATAATTACTTAACTCAATTCCTAATCTTGTAATCCTTTTAAGATTGACCTAATAATATTTCCATAAATTTCTAGCTTAATCTTTAATTACATGTCACTTTAAGTCATAATCATAAATACATATTCAATCATAGGTTTACTTACCTATTTAATTACAAATTAAGAGTTCATCTACTGAATTCACTATGTTGGCCGAGTGGTATGCAATACCAATTCCAAACTTTTATTTTTTTTATTTTTTTTTAAAGACAAAACTTTAATTTATCAAAATAATTAAATACCTAAAATTTCGAATTTTGATTCAAATTATTCATTTTGATTTCATATATAATCATTTACATATATAATTTAATTATTTGCAAGATTTAATAAAATTAATATTAACAACCTAATTTAATTAATATAGCCGAACAATTAACCTAGAGAAGCTCAGATCTTATCTTCAATTCAACTTAAATTTAGTCATATTTATTATAACACAAGTGTAACTCATCTGTTAACTCTATTAAACAAACATTTTATTCTCATCTTATATGGTTGACCGAACACACACACATGGATAGAAATCCTAGTTTTCTTTCAAGTTCCTTTTATTAAGTCTTTTGATCAATTAAACACTAAGTTCAAATGTGATTAAGTATAATTCATCATCATCCAAAATAACAAAAGCTCATCTCCTCCCTAATCCCCATTTGGCCGAATGATAGAAGAAGTAAAGTAGAAAGATTTCTATCATTGCTCAACAAGAAACTTCAAATAACATAATTAAGACATAGAAGTGAAGAAGTTTTACTAGAAACTTACTTGAAAATCTTGACCCTTTAATTAAGTGATGATGGCCGAGCACCATAAGAGAGGAGAATGAATATTTGTTTTTTTATTAGGGGAATGGACAAATGATAAGAAAAAGATAAAGTTATGGTGATAGTAATTCGAGTTAATGAATTTATAATTTGTTAATTGAAATGAATGGAGGAGAATTAATTAGAATAAAAAAATTTAGTTAATGGAATTGGATATTTACTTGTTAAAAAGATAACAAATGATAAGATTATATAAAAGAGTGTATTGATACTCCAATGGAACATCATGACCATCCGACCATAGTCAATGGGACTCACTCTTCACATTGTGTTTTC
>CATKHJ010409510.1:0-26564 GCA_949750685.1 Vernicia montana | reverse complement strand
GATAGGCCAGCAAGGTAAAATTTCAAGTTCTAACTTTCACTTGGGAGATTGCTCTGCTATTTTATTTATGGTATGAATGGTTATTCGGAAGTTTTTTCTAGAACTCCAATGATTTTTAAAAGTCTGTAATATTGTTATAATTAGGATGTTATATGCATATGTATGGTATGATATGATATTATAGTCCAAGCACATAAGTATGATATTATGAACTGTGAAAAATGTAATGGAAAATGGAGTTAAAAAAGGGTGAAGAATATAAATTGTATCAAGTAATGGACTTTTAATCTTAATATGTAAATGGGTAAAGGAAGATTATAATTATGGTTCCGATTCTGAGGTAATGATAACTGGTAATTATGACAGCTAATAATAATAATAAGATAAGGGGGTTCTACGAGTTTAGGTGACCTTATGTCTCCCTATTCCCTAGGACAGTCATAGCTCAAAGTCGGGTCGTGACAATAGGCCACTTTATTGGAATTCATATAAGGGTGAAAATGTCGCTAATACTCTTGTCTTCTTAAACTATTATAAGCCCTCAATTGTAATCCTTTATCTGTAGTCAACTTATTTACGTGAAAGTACACTATTGCCTGATGAGAAGACAGGTCATTTCTTGCTTTTCCTTTGATCATTTCTGAATCAAATTCAGCCTTCTCAGACGTATGCAAATGAACAGTCTTCCACTTTGGATAGAGAAGTTAACTACAGTTGCACAAGCAGTTGCATCGATTGTATCCATCTCATAGTCATGATAGACTGCTCTTTTCAGAGTGATCAATTTTCAAGAGAGAGTCTTTTGTCGTTTCGTTAATTATTGTAATAGAGAAAAATGATCAAATTGCTATAAATTGAGGAAGCACGTATCAAATGAGATCACAATCAAATTTCTAACTTCCTTTCAAGGTTTTAAGAATTCCTCTTGATGCATCAATTACTTCTTTACGTTATTCTTTTGAGTTTCATGGCATTCTCTGCATCGTCTTCTTCTAGACCTAGTCATTTTCTTTATCATGGTCTTTCTCCTAAACTTCGAGCCAATATTACTAAGAGAACCCTCTATGATTTAGCCATTAAACAAATCTTTAAATATCAGTCTCTTCTCATCCGAAAATATGGACCTCGATTTATTCAAGAGTTAGCAATTCATCCTGAGTATCATTTCCTTAGGATTTACGTTTTTATGGACTTCACCATGGATTCATTTTGGCAGTGGCCAAAAGAATTTCTTTATTTTTTGTGGTACTTACTTCACCTTTTTCATATCATTGTGAAAGTTCAGCCCTTCCATTTTCTGAAGTATATTACTCATTTACAGCGCAATAACAGAGCTAATCCTCATGTATTCACTTTCTTACAATGTTTCAAACCTCTTGAACAATGGGAAGACTTTCTCTTTTTAGAAATGAGAGGTATGAATTGAATAACAATTCCAACTCTCCAATCTATAGTGGTTTTCTATCGCCCTTATACAGCCATGAATGATCATAGTTCAGAAACTCAACTGACTGTGTGTCCTCAAGTCTCTTTTTACACTTATTCCTTCTCGTTTTGTAAAGATTTATTTGTCCATCCTGAAGAGTTTACTAGCTTTGAATACTTCATATGTGGTAAGAATAATATTGCTCCATGTGAGCTGTGGCCTTCTGAAGAAGCTAATGCCCCTTGATGGGCGTTTCCTGTCGATTAAAGCAAGAAAATCCATAATGATAAGAAGAACTGGGAGAAAAATCATCTCGAGGGTTTTCATCCAAATGATGAGTTTCAGACTATGATGTTATCCGATGATAAATTTGATTCTTCCCATCACCTCTGGACTCATCTTGTGGATGACTCTTAAGATCCTTGAAGAGGAAAGTCAGCGCAAGAACAATGAGGACAGGTTGGCCAGTTCATAGCAAGCGAAGGCATTGATGGTGAGAGAAAGATCAAAAGAATGTGGCCCCAGTAGGAGCCACAATTAGGGAAGATCAAAATCGAGGAGTAAGAAGAATATAAAATGCTACCACTATGGCAAGAAGGGTCACATGAAGAAAGATTGCTAGAATTTAAACAAAAATTCTAGTCCTCAAGGAAATGTAGCAAGAACTTCAGATGATGGCAATGCTCAAAGTTTTGAAGTATCGGCGACTGATACAGGCAGACAGAATGTAGCTAATGTATGGTGTTTTGACTCAACGGCTACCTCGTATATGACCTCTTGGAGAGAATGGTTCCATCATTATGAATCTATCTCAGGAGGATCTGTGTACACAGTTGATAATCATGCCTTAAAGATTGTCGATATTAGAACCATCAAGCTGAAGATGTATGGTGGTACAATTTGCACTATTCAAAATGTGCGACATGTGGAGGGCTCGTGGAAGAATTTGTTTATTGAAGGACAATTTGATGATCTTGGGTGTAACCCAGGATGGGATTAAGAAAATAATCCGAGACGCACTTGTACTTATGAAAGCTCAAAAGAAGGCTGCAAACATGTATATACTAATGGGAGAGACTATGCAAGAAAGAGAAATATCAGTTGCTTCGAGTAGTTTGAATGACAGATCTATGATGATGTGGCATTACAAACTTGGGCATATGTCTGAGCAAGGAATGAAAATTCTTGCAGAGAAAAATCTACTTCTGGGACTCACAAAGGTTTCCTTACCTTTTTATGAGCATTGTGTTACAAGTAAGCAGCACAGGTTGAAATTCAACACATAAAATTCTAGAAGTAAGAAAGTTCTAGAATTGGTTCACTCTGATTTATGGCAAGCGCCAGTTCCATCCCTGGGAGGAGCGAAGTACTTTGTGTCCTTCATAAATGATTATTTCAAAAAATGTTGGGTGTATCCTATCAAGGGGAAAGTAGATGTGTTTCCAGTTTTCAAAGTGTTCAAAGCGCGGGTAAAACTTGAATCTGGGGAGAAGATCAAGTGTTTAAGGACAAATAATGGAGGAGAATATACCAACAATGAGTTTGTTGAATTTTGTAATCAAGAAGATATCAAAAGATAGTTCACTATGGTATACACTCCTCAACAAAATGAACTAGCAGAGCGGATGAACAGAACCCTATTGGAAAGAACAAAGGCCATGTTGGGAGCTGCAGGTCTGGCAAAAATATTCTAGGCAGAAGTAGTCAACACCACCTGTTATGTGATAAATCGGTCATTATCAACTGCAATTGAGTTGAAAACACTGATGGAGATGTGGATGGGAAAACCTATTGATTATTCAAACCTCCATGTATTTGGAAGTCCTGTGCACGTGATGTACAACGCCCAAGAAACTACCAAGTTAGATCTAAAATCCAGAAAATGCATATTTCTAGGTTATGCTAATGGAGTAAAGGGGCATCGCCTACGGAATTCCACTACCCATAAGGTTGTCATTAGTAGGGATGTGATATTTGCAGAAGAGAAGCTGCAAGAGAAAGGTGACAGTAACAGTTTCAAAGAAGGACCAAAAACTACAATGGTACAGGTGGAAAAAGAGTTTGATTCAAAGGATTCTTCTGAAGCAACACCGGAACTTGAGGAACGAGAATCAATTGAGTCTAAAACTACAGAAGTTCAACGGTCATCTCGTGAAAGAAAAACACCAGCTTGGCAATCAGATTACCTTGTGGAGAGCAATGTTCCATACTATTTTTTAACAGAAGTTGGTGAACCATCAAATCTTCATGAGGCGATGGACAGTTTAGATGTATCTCAGTGGATAGCAGCAATGCAAGAAGAAATTGAAGCTCTTCATAAGAACAAGACTTGGTAGCTTGTGCCGTTACCATAAGGAAGAAGGCCTATTGGTAATAAATGGGTCTTCAAGATCAAACGAAATAGTGATGATCAAGTGGAGCGGTATCATACAAGACTGGTGGTAAAAGGGTATGCTCAGAAAGAAAGTATTGACTTTAATGAGATATTTTTCCCTGTGGTTCGACTTAATACAGTCCGAGTAGTTCTGGAAATGTGTGCTATTACTGACCTACACTTAGAGCAATTAGATGTGAAAACTGCTTTTCTTCATGGAGATCTTGAAGAAGAAATATATATGCTCCAACCGAAAAGATTTGAAGAACATGGAAAGGAGAATTTGGTTTTCAGGTTGAACAAATCTCTATACGGTCTCAAACAGGCGCCAAGGTGTTGGTATAAGAGATTTGATTCCATCATCATAAGTCTTGGATACAACAGATTAAATGCAAACCCTTGTGCCTATTTCAAGAGGTTTGGTGATAATGATTTCATCATTTTGCTGTTGTATGTTGATGACATGTTGGTAGCAGGCCCCAACAAAGATCATATCAAATATTTAAAGGCTCATTGGCTAGGGAGTTTGAAATGAAGGACTTGGGACTAGCAAACAAGATTCTAGGGATGCAAATTTACTGAGACAAAATTAATATGAAGATTTAGCTTTTCCAGAAGAATTATCTAAAGAAAATCTTGTGGAGCTTCAACATGCAAGATTGTAAGACAATTTCTACCCCACTTTCTGCTAATTTCAAGTTATCCTCCAAGATGAGTCCTAGTAGTGAAGCAAAGTGGATGGAGATGTCTAGAGTACCGTATGCATCAGCAGTGGGAAGTTTAATGTTTGTTATGATTTGTACATGACCAAACATTGCATAGGCAGTGGGAGTGATTAGTCGGTACATGGCAAATCTTGGTAGAGAGCATTGGAATACAGTAAAGAGGATCCTAAGATACATTAAGGGAATCTCAGATATTGTATTATGTTATGGAGGATCAGAATCTACTGTCAGATGATATGTTAACTCAAATAATGCAGGTGATTTGGACAAAAGCAAATCCACCACAGGTTATGTGTTTATTCTTACTAGCGGAGCTATAAGCTGGGTTTCAAAACTGCAGTCAGTTTTGGTTACGTCACAACAGAAGTAGAATATAGCAGCTACACAAGCTAGTCTGTTGAAAATGATAATGGAAGAACTCGGACACAAACAGAAAAAAATTTCTCTGTTTTGTGACAGTCAAAATGTCTTGCATCTGGCAAGGAATCCAGCTTTTCATTCAAAGACAAAACACATTCGAATTCAGTACCACTTCACTCGTGAGAAAGTGAAAGAAGGAATCGTGGATATGCAGAAAATGTATACCAAAGACAACCTAGCAAATTTCATGACAAAAGCAATTAATACTGACAAGTTTGTTTAGTGTCGATCTTCTAGTGGCCTGATGGAGACATAAGCAACATGGAAATGACAAAGAATAAATAATGGTGTGAAGATTGATTGATCTTCAATTTAATCTTGAAGTGGGAGATTGTCAACAAAAGTAACTTTGAAAAAAGAATATATACATTGTCAACAAAAATGGCCTCGAAAGAAGAATATATATAATTTATTGTTTCTTCACAAATTCCACATCGGATTTGTAAAGGAAATAAGGAGCTTTCTTTCATTATAAAAGGAAGCTCCCTCCCCCTTTGTATAGCATCCCAAATTCTCAACATAGAGTTTATAATTAGAGAAAAATAGAGTTTATTTTCTTATTTCATGAGAGAGTATTGTTGTTCTCTCCTTATAGTATAGAGAGAGGTTGTAACTCTTATTATTTTTCATAGTGAAATTCTTCTATCTTTACTCGTGATTTTTTACCCTAATTTGTTTAGAGGTTTTTCCACATAAAAATCTAGTGTCCTTATTATTTTTCTCAAATTATTAACTGCATTCTTATTTTAATCCGATATTAATTTCGCAACATAGTTTAACCCAGCCTTGCTCAGGTTTAGTCCATCTATTCACCACAGGCAGACCACGCCCCACAAAGTCAGTTTGATGAGCAGGCTTGAACTGGGCACGCCAACTTGCTAAAAATGACGAAGCCAATGCCACTACCTGTTGACAATATCTTTGAAATTTTATTGAAAAAGATTTAAATTATTGAAGTTGAAAGTTACATACCATTATGTTTTATTTAACATTATCAATTAAAACAATAATTTATTATATAGTATTATTTCATATTTAAATCTTTATATATATTATTTTATTATATTTAAGTGTTATAAATTTTAAAAATTATATATTTATAATAATATAAAATCAGAGTTCGAAAATCACATAAGTCATAGGCAAGACACTCACGAATAGGAGGGAATAGATGGAAATGGATCTGCAAAATTTTTTATTCAAAAGCGTGTTCTCGAGTTTTTTTTATTTTTTACTGTTAAAAGTGTCATTAATTATTGGACTATGTTGGTCAAAATTGAAAGCTTAGGGACTCAATTGACGCCAATTGACATAATGCACAGCCAGGTAATGCTAAATCAATAGCCTTCTGAAACAAAAGAAAAGAATATGCTATTTTGAGAAAATAGAAATGGAACTTGGAATGAACAGTGTTAGAACTAGTTTTTTGCACAGGAAGTAGAAAACTGCATAACATGCATTTCTTAAAAAATGGTGGTTTATGGTAACAGAAATGAAGGAAACTAATATATATATATATATATATATATATATATATATATATATAAAAGGAGTATTTCTTGGTGTAGAAACTGCTGGCATTAGCTCACCAAATTATATCTCAGGCCTCTGTAGTAACATTCAGATTCCTGAAATCCAGCATTTGATAGAACATCAGAGATTCTTATTTTCAGCTCAAAAAAAGCAAAAGAACAAGAAAAATATTTGGATCAATCTCCTTATTAAGTAGGACACTTTTCCAAGCAAATGGTGTTTTTCCTCGAGTATTCTTGCTAACATTTAAACTTGACCGTCATTCATAAATTTTTGCTTACCATTATCATTTTGGCTTAAAATACACCACTCAAGAAACCCCTGCAAGAAAAAGGAATTGGCCAATTAACATTATGCAACCAAGTAAGACTGTTAATTTGGGAAAACATGGATGTTTCTTACCAAAATCCTGAGGCCTTCTTAGTTTGTCTGCAAGTGTAAATCAAAATGATACAATACAGTCAGGAAAGGTATATGCACGTGCTGATTAACATATTTATATATATACATAAAGGAAGAAGATGAGAGACAACGTGGAGCCTGTTTAAAACATGAAACATGCAATCAGTAAGCACGAGTTAGTACCTTGGTTTCCCCAAGAAGGCATCATTTACGTCATCAATGCTTGGCTTTTCATTGAATGTGGACATGATTTCATACTTTTCTCCACTTGACAGTTGGTCCACTCTCTTGTACAATTCATAATGGTATGGGTAAGACATCCTGCAATTATTAAGAAGCACAATGGGAAAGAAATCTGGCTTACTCTAGCACCTACTGAAGTCGTGAAAATGTTCATTTAAGAATTGTGATTAGTGATAAGGTAACCAGATTGCATGAGTTTAGGTTTTCCAATTTCTATTATCAATAAAAAGTTGCTCAGGGAAATGGAAGAGTTCCAAACACCCTTACCCCCACTGACCCTACCCTCTCAGTCTCTCCTTTGTTTCCCAAAGCAGGAACAAATCCCTTAAGATTTAATGGTCTAGACAACGCATTTTTTCCTTTCTGGCATTTCTACTATTTTGAACCTTTAGGACCTCAAATTTCAATGATTTGGGATCTGGCTCTCAAGTTGTTAGGCAAGCTACTCTTACGGTCATTTCTTCATATTAGTTTACTTGAACCATTCAACTTAATTGTCAAAGAGATAGTAGAGAAAATATCAAAGACCCCAACCAAATTTCAGATGTAATTCACTTATTTAAGAACCACATTTTGAAAGATTGAAAACTTGTTGAGTTTCTACATGTTTGACTTAATAACCAAAAGCATATACAAAACCCAAGCCATGTTGAATGGCAACAATTGTGGCAAGGTGCACTCCGAGCCAGAGTTGAAAACTAAATTAATGAAGTCCAAGCAGTTGGGTTATAGCATGGGATTCCTATAGTTGCAATTGGGTTGGGGTGGAGTGGAACTTCATAAATAAAATAGACGTGTTCCTTCTCCTAAATTAGCACCAAAAGCCACATTTTGAAACAAATCCCCAACATTCAGATAGTAAGATAAGGAAATTCTCTAAATTCTGAAGAAATGCTGTTTAGCTCAAAGTTCCGAAAGAACTGTTCCATGAACACACCACAGTTACACTTCATCAGAATTTGGATGATTGAGAATTGCTAATTTTTGTCAAATCTTACCTGAGAGCTCCCATAATAGGATACTGAGTTCCTGCATAGTAGAGAAGCCGGAAGAAATAGCAATTTTCAAAAGAAGCAGCATACTCCAGTCTCTTGTCCCTGCCCATTGTCTAAAAATGAAGTAGCTTAGTTAGGAATTGATGGACTCCTACCCTCCTATTGATGTCAATTACTTTAGCTTGCTGATATTTTACTTACTTGCATTATACCACTTGAACCAGGTAAATCCTGAAATTGAAAAGATCCAAAAGAATACATTATATATATATATATATATATATGTAATTGCTTTGATATTTATTTACAGAAAATGGGTTTCAAACTTCTTACAATAATGTAATTTGAAACTACAGGAAGGACTAACTACTATGCACGGAAAAAAAAAAAAAAAAAAGACTAGGATGTCCCACTGCACGAGGCCTCCTGCATTGTAGCCTCTATGGTCTGATGTACCCACCATTTCCTTGGATTTGCAAGGAGGCTGTTTTAGTGCTTTGAATCTATGATCTCTATATCACCATGGAGCAACCCCTAGAAAAGTTCTAAAGTAAAAGAAAGGAAAGAAAAACTAAACTAAAATATTAATGCTTAATTCGCTCTGGCAATAATCTGTACCTTTAACAAAATGAAAAAATCTTTAAAGCACTAAAGCACCATATTGTATCACAAACTAGAAGAAATCTAGATAGCGTATGCATGCCCGCAAAGTAGATAGCAGAGAATATAGCCCCAAAGGCCCAGACATTAAATGAAGAGAATAACTCATTAGCTGATATTGATTCTAAGTTAACTTTTGTTATCCATGTCAAATAATTGCAATTTCTGCTCCATGCCCTAATAATATGTACCAATTCACAGACATCAAGTACATATATGAAAAGCAGGATAGGTATACCCCCTCTTTTTCTTTAAAAGAATATGGAAACCATTCTAAGGAAATTCAGATAAATATTAGATAAGGATCTTGACCTTGAGCCTTGGATTGACAAGAATAACTGGTCGATTCCCAGCAGCATCAGTCATTGCCTTCAAATCCTGTGTACTCAATCTCAAGGTTAAAAACAAAAAGATGTAACTAAAACATGGAAGTAAATGTCTTTAATAAAAGCATAATGAAGCATTTTCTCCTTAGCTCCTTACATCTATAATACAATTCCCTACAGCATTTTGAGGTGCCACTAAGATGAACATGTCATCCTGTTCATCAACTTCTTTTGCACCTGAAATTAAGAGAAAATAATTTAAAAGAAAAAGGTATTGAACAAGATTCACTAATTCATTATTGTACAAAGTAAATGCATACAGAAGATATAGTTGAACCATCAAACTTTCTTATATGTCAAATCTAATTTACAAGAAAACTATTGCGGAATTAATGGCAATAAAATTTATATGAAAATCTCATGTAGACATGCCACTCTGTATAATTCTGAAATGAAAATTTTTCATAATTTAATGGATTGAAAAGATATGATAGGCATAGACAAAGCATGACAGGGACAAAAGTGGTAAAAAAGTAACTAATATCTCCGGAGGTTATTGAAAATGCAATCATAAACTGGGTAGAATAGAGGAAATATTCACAGAGCTGACCCCAACTAGATTGGGGTTGAGACTGAGGTAACTTCATTATTTCGTCTGATAAGTTATTGAATTGCATGCACAAAATTCTGATACCTGCTGCATTGCTAACTATTTTGACCTCTACATGTCCAGAAATAATAGATAAACACGAGACGAGGAAGATGTGTTAGAAAAGTCATATTCTATTGAAAAATAACGAACATATGGATAATATTTGACAAGAAAGAACAAATTGATGACATGTACACTAAGGTTATACACATTGGTGGCTGGATTAAGACTTTATGAGGTAAACCACATTGAAAAGTAATAAATGAATTACATGAAGAGAAAAAGAAAGAAGGAAAGAATGCTATATTGGAAAAGTGTTCCAAATGCTTAATATGTTCTCATTTTGCCTTGCACAGCAGTCAATATAATTCTTACGGATGCACCTGAAAAACATTGATGGCAATAATTTTATATCTTATAAGTTCACATATGAAACACATGCTATGATTTGTGGAAATGAACAAGATTGTTGTAGGACATGACAATAGGTAAAGGAGTTGGAAACTCTTTACCATTTTGTGATGGAAACAGGCAACTATATATGCCTCAAATTGTGATCGAATATAACAGTACATTATTTGCTGCCTTCGGTGTATTAGTAGAATATAAACATTTAAATTACTGAAAAGATTTAGAGTTTTTCAAATTTCTCTTCTTGGTTAGCTCAATTTTTTAGTAACCAAAGATGCATTTTATTTGTGAGGGACTAAACTGTTTTCAAATACAAATGCATGCAACATGCAAGTGATGTGTCGAAACTTCCCAATATGTTGGGCATATGCTGGGAGAAACGTTTTTTTATGTTATTTATCATGATGTTATGAATATACAAGTCTTATCATAATTATTATGGGACAAGAGAGTAGCTACCCCAGACAACTAAAGAAACTCTAGGATAACATCACCAGTCTATCAAGAAAAAATATCAGACAGAAAGGAAAATGAAATTGCAAGCTGTCATATAGAAAAGGTTTTCAGTATAATCTTGCACCTATAGAACCAATCTTGATAAAGGTCCCAATAGCTCCATAATCCCCCCAATCCATAAACTCCAAGATCTTTCGAGTACCGGAAAGTTGCAGTGGCATTCCAGCAAGAGCACCTTCCCCCATAGACCCTTGAACACAAACCTGAAAGAGAAATCTCAAAATAAACAGATAAAAACAATGTTCATTGGGTAAATTACATTGATGGTCACCAAACTTTGCACTTGGTTTGAATAGGGTCACAACTTTAATTTGTCATTTTTTTAGTCTCTAAACTTTAATTTTTGTTTCAATGGTAGGTCACCCGTTGGAATCTAGTAACCGGAATATTGACATGACACTAAAAATATAATATTTCACTAAAAAAAGTGTAATATATCATATTAAGTTTAGGACAAACTCACTAATTTATTTAATTAGTAAATAGGTCCCACCCAAAGGAAATAAAGGTAACAAAAAGAAACATAAATAAATAAATAAGAAGTATGTTTTTTACTAAGTGGGCTCCACATTAGCTTACTATGTGAGAATATAATTTTTTTCCAATAGAATAATTTATTCTCGATGCACCGGATTCTAGTGAGTAACCTCTTATTGAAACAAAATTTAAAGTTTAATGACTAAAAAATGACAAATTTATGTGACCATATTGAAAATTAAGTGCAAAGTATGGTGACCCTTGTTGTAATTTACCCATATTATTTCAATGACAGCTAAATACCTTGACACGTTTTCCATCATCAGCAAATGACAGAGCTAGAACTCGAACAAGTTCCATCAATGTACCTATTCGATAAACATCCTGTTCATTATAAGATATGGTCAAATCCAAACAAATTTGCAGGGAAATTGAAAGAAAATTTCCTTTACCATTTCTGGGTTCAGCTCTGGAATAGCAATCTCCACCTGTCAATTTGGGCAGTGCAGATAGAAGTTTATTCAACATTTAATAAACCTCATGTTATTTGCTAAATCAAGGTTATCAAATCTCTCCAATTGAAAAGAGGTGAACACTCATGTCTAACCTTTATTCGCGTTTTACCATCATTTACAGCTCTCTGTGTGGCTTGTAGAACATCATCATAGAAATAATTCCGGATTTCTCTAGAATGAGGAATATTGTTTAATCTAGTAGGAATTCCTCTCCATTTATCCTGTAAAAAACTAAATAAAAATAAGAGAAGATAGATAATGAATTAATTCTTGTGGCTTTTCTTAAAGCCAAAAACAAATTTGAAAAAATTAAAAACACTCATTAAATTTTAACAGTTCACAGTTTAACCAAATACCTGGCTCACTGATGCCTGATTAGAACTGCTGTGACTTTGAGGAACTAATTTTTCTGAAATTCAGGATAGAAAAGTAAAGCTTGGATGAATAACAGTAGTTTAAGCTTAACAACTGATTAGTATGAAGCCATATAAGCCATTTAATTTCAGAGGCCGAGATCAAAGTTTCACATGCACAACAGTCATTAAATTGTTGAATATGCACACAAGGCTGTCAAATGTTAAGCTGCAAACTTGATAGCAAGCATAAGGACATGTCTTTCAATAAATTCTTGTAAAAATAAAATAATAAAATCATGAAGCCCTAAAAAGCTTAATATGAATGTGTTGCACAATGATGCACTGGTATAAGCTTTGGAAACAATCATCTAGGAATAAAAAATGGCTTACAAGTAAACAACACAGAAATTTAACAAGTATTTAGGCTTACTTAGTAGCAGACTAGCAGAAACCTGGTGCCAGCCTCAATAACAGGCCAGGTCAGGGGAGAAGGTGATGGCCTAGGATATTAGGGCCCTTTAGGTTTGCTTTGAAATGGAAATGGAAATTAATCGTGAATGCAACAGGACTCTATTCTATTCTTCAATAAACATACAACTTTATTTATTTTATGATATTTTGTGTTTGACTCATTGCAATGTAGGTCGATATGAAATCAAGTTATGAATACATTTCCATAATTATCATTGCATTATGTTTAGTTATATTAAAAATAAAACCAGAATAGCAATCTTGGAATGGAATGTCTAGGTGAATTAACTCAATTTTTTTACAGCCACATTTTATGATTACAAAATTAAAACTTGAAAAAGAAAACCTTTCTGTAAGCAATCTTAAATAAATGAAAGAGCAGATAACAACTTAATAAATCTTATCTCATGAGTTGCCTAATCGCCCTAACCATATGAGTGCTTAATAAGGGAGAAAATAAACATTGATTGATCTTCCTGTGACTACTATGATTACATAAGTGCTTATAAGTGGGCAAATATTGGAACCCATCTTGCACAAAACCAATTGGCTTATGCTAGATCCAACACCCATCCACTCATAAGTCCTTATTAATCTTTATATTTGTTCAATGTGGGATTTATTTTCCAACAATAGCAAGGTTTATTCCATTTAATCTTGTTAGAATCCTAAGGAATGACTCCTAAATTTTGAGGCTCTCCTACATAGAAAAGAAAATTTGTTTCAAAGAATTTAGTCATAATCAAGGTACATGAAATGTTCAATGACAAAAATTTTAAGCTGATATACAAAACTAATGTTAGCTGAAAGAAAATTTCAAGTTTCCATCTAAAATATATTCTTCCAATGCAAATATTTCATTTCTCAATCAATGTATTACAAAAAGTAAACTAGATTACAAGTAAACTAGATTACAAAATCCCATAAAATGTATAAATTTAGTGTAAAGTTACATAATTCACTTCAAAAATCCAAAAGCACTTACCGGATTTGATCATTTTCACTTTATCTTTCTGCAGTTGGGACAGCAAAGAATATATTTCTTCAAAAATTACTTCTTTTGAGCGGCTTCCATCAATCTGAATTTTAGAAAACAATGCAACAAATAAAAATTACTGACTGCCAATTCAGATAATGAGTGAAGAAACAGAAACAATAAGAAAATTTGAATTCACCTTCATGATATTTGAGTGAGTGGATAAAATTGCTTCTGCATTTTGCTTGTATATTTCAAGACGTGACTTTACCTAACATGAATTGAAGAATATAATTGTTAGGTACCAAATACTGGTGACATATTTGATTTGATTTGATAGATAAAAGAATTTAAGCTTCCAAACAGATAGTGGCATAAAATTCTGCGTACATTGTTTCTTAGAGAAAGATAAACAGTCATATGCAAACTTGAGCACAACCAATTAAACAGAAAACAGCAGGGCATTATCTTATAAAACAACTTGGAAACATGAATTATTGGAAGTAGTTTGAGAAATAACATCTCGCAACTTGTAAGCTACTAAATATTGAATACAAAAGTAAGTTTCTGATATAACATGACTTTCATGAACCAAAAAACCGAAATACCAGGAGAAAATGAAAAAAGTGTAACCAATAGCAATGTGTTGCTCTCTACATCAGGGAAAAAGAAGGCACATCAAATTATAAAAGTGATACAGGAGATAATTGAGGTCTCCCTCCTTTTGGTTTAGGCTGTTTTCAACACAAGCAAACAAGTTTCTGAGAAGATGGTAATGCAATCTGTTTTGATGAGTTATGTCTACATATCAAATAATCTAATCTTCTACAGTGCAAAAAAAAGAAAAAGAATCATTAGACAGTCATGTGAGCTATTATCACACCTGTTTATTTCATTACTCTATTACACCAGCACTTATGACTCTGTTAATAAAATTTTCTACTATTTAACAAGTATTGGATAAATATATAGCTCACAACAAAGACTAGAGAACATGGTCATTAAATTGATTTAATTGATATGCACATGCCAATATCTTAAAAAGTACATATTGTTTTCTGGTAAAATAGAAATTCGTACCAGTGTTTACGTAAGCATATGCATGCAGATTGTGGCTTTACCTTTTCTTCGGTGTCATCTGGACGAGTTATAAGTCTTGCTTTGATCTCCTCAGTCTCTGGAGGGAAATTTTTTATGTGGTAGACCTTTCCTGTCACTGGATCTAGTCTTCTTCCAACACATCTGTCGATCAGAATTTCATCAGGAACCTGAGTATTAAAAGACATATTTCATGAATAATTGTTGACTTATGAACTGAAATAGCATCTTCAATGATAGAAAAGTTGTGGCAAAATTTTGAGTCAGCTTTTAAGAGGCTAAAACAATTAATAGACATACAAATACACATTAATATGGAGAGTTCATTGGATAAAGTTTAAGAACATATCTCCAATATAAAATAAATGTTGGCATTACAAGCATGTGATTTGTTCAGCAATATAACAATTAAATACAGGTATCATTCCAATGAGTTAACACTCAAACATATGAACTAACTACCTTCAAACATATAAATTTTAGGAATTTCGTACTAGTTTTTATGTCAGTTCAATGAATATAGAGACTTCCATAGATATTGATGAGAGATGATTGAGTCGCATGGTAGCATGCTCCTCCCACTCTCAACCAAATGGATCCCACCACAAATCATGTGATTGGGAGGGAGCATGATCCTGTCCTCGTATACGTCAATGGAATCATATGAAAATTTTGTTTCTTCACAGATATTGTATGATAAAGAATATGTCAGAGGATCTTACAAAAAATACAAATAAAAAAGATCCCAAATAATTTCATGGGAGTAGAAGAGAAGAAAGATCAGACAATGATCAATATAAGCAAAGATGGTTTCAAGATGCAATTCACATACATCTAACACGACATAAACATCTGGTCTAATCTTCAATTTTTCCAGACTTTCTGCTTGGGCAAAATTGCGTGGATACCCATCTAGAAGCCACCCATTTTGCTTTACATCTTCACGAGATAATCGTGCAGTCACCATCTACAAAAATAGAACATTTATTTCTAGACTATCAAAGAAAGGGCAGAAAAGAACTGTATAACTTAGTTAATTTCTGCATTACAGCTGTCACAATTTCATCTGGAACTAGACGACCAGCATTCATGAACTCTTTAGCTTTATTTCCAATATCTGTCCCAGCAGATACTTCGGCCCTTAGTAGATCACCAGTTGATATGTGTACCAATCCAAACTGTAGAATTAGAAGACACCAAAAAGATGAAAACATGCAATATTGCTTCATTGATCTGGGAGAGTAGAGCCTAGAACATATTTCTTTCAGAAAAAAAAAAGAAAAAACTAAGCAAAATATAAAGTGAGAATACATATTTTACCATAAGTTTAACACAAATTTTACTTAAAGGAGAAAAGGCATAACATTCCCCCATCAGGCACAATTTTGTAGAGATTCTTATGTTCTTTAAATCCTAGTATTCTGGCATCTTATTAGGTTGAGTGTTGACTGTATCCTTCAAATAACAGATAATTTGATGCAGTTAAGGAAAAAGATGATAAGATTTCGGAATTATTTTTTGTTTAATTTTTAAATTAGGAATTTTATTTTGTTTTCCTAGTTTAGTTTGTTTTAGGTTTCTTTTCCATGTTTATTATGTTTCTTGTTAAGTAAGTCTTTTATTTAGTAATACGTTCCTTTTTATGTTTTAGGTTCCTTTTCAGTTTAGGATTAGGATTTATCCTAATTAGTATAAATAAGGCAGCTATCATACAATATTATGTATTCTTATAATTTCAATTCAGAATTTTAATAGAGGTTTTCTTTAAACCCTAATGATTTTCTTGTTCCAACCACAATCACTACTTTATTCTAGCCCTAACTGTTGAGATCTAATTGCCTTAAACCTTTCCACTGCATCATAATTACTACTATTTTGTTAATTAGAATTATAAGAAAATTAAGAAAGAAAAAAGGAAACATACTTGGAAAGGATTCAGCAATTTTGCCATCATCATCAACACAAATTTAATACAGCCTTTCTTCATTAGACTGCCCAAAGAAGCTCACTATACATTTTTACTCAGTAGCAAGCAAAGTGTTGAGAAAAATCCAATGAAATGTGTAGAATCTAAGATTGTTACAGATATACACAAACCAGTCCCATGTTTATTATTAGAAGCAGAAAAACATTAGTAAAATTACCATCACAAATTTTCCAATTTAAAGGATTAGGCAATATTGGTCAATCACTTCAACTATATACAAATAGGCAAGCGCTAGAACACAATATTAGATGAAAAATTCTAAGAAAAGACTATAACTTTTAGGACTACAACTCAAATTATTAGAAAAATCACAAATGTTAACTTCAAAACACAATGCCCCCATTACCTTGTTCACTATTAATTCGCACTGAGTGCCTTTCCCAGAAGCTGGTGCTCCTGATATCATCACCTTCAATGGCTCATGTGTGGAACAACATACTCTCAATCCCTGCCCAAAAAGAAAAACAGAGATTAAACAATATCGAATTTATCTTTATAACCCATGAAAACAAAAACCCAAAAAGCAAATAGAAAAAAAAAAAAAAAAAAAAAAAAAAAAACCTTGGTTTTTGATTTTCGCGTCAAATGGGTGTTGGTATTAGGAGCAAAGGAGACGAGACAGCGAGACCGAAGCGAAGATTGTTGGAAAGAAAAAGAGGAAGAAGAAGGGTAGGAAGAGGAATTGGAAGGAGGAGAGAGAGAAGGAGCGGAAGAGACATTGATAGTGTGATGGAGAGATGAAAGTGAAGTGGGTAACATTGTTGTTGCTGTTGCCTGTGTTCCACAGTAAGAGAGAAAGCTTAGAGAAGGAGAAGGCTTTGGCCACCAACGGATTAACGGACACCACAGACTGTTTTTTTTTTTTTTTAG
Source organism: Vernicia montana (assembly GCA_949750685.1). Taxonomy (NCBI): domain Eukaryota; kingdom Viridiplantae; phylum Streptophyta; class Magnoliopsida; order Malpighiales; family Euphorbiaceae; genus Vernicia; species Vernicia montana. The sequence goes on along the minus strand of CATKHJ010409510.1, from coordinate 9,131 downwards.
GGATTTTTTGAAAAACTATCTGTGAAGGGGATATTAACACTATGTTTGGAAAAAGAAAATAAAGAGGGGAAATAAATTTTATTTTCCTTCGTAATAAATTTTATTTTCCTTCATTATTTTTCAACCCTCTTATTTGGATAAGTAAAAAATAAAGAAAGAAAAATAAATTTTATTTTTCATCCTCTTCTTTTTTTTTTTTTTTCATTTTCCTTTCAAAATGGAGAGAAAATATAGGATGAAAAATAAAATTTATTTTCCTTCTTCTCTTTATTTTCCTCTCTATCCAAACAAAGAAAAGTTACTTTACTCTTTTATTTTCCTTCCTCCCTTATTTTCCTTCCTCCCTTATTTTCCCTCCTTCCAAACAAAGGGTAAGGGGGAGAATTTAAATTTTTTTATGAATATTAAATATTAATGTTAATTTTGTCATAATACTTGTAAATTAAATATTTTTTATTAATTAAAATTTTAAACTCTCATCCTTACTACTGGAAAAGCAATTTTATTATCATCATACAAGCAAAAGCAATTTTATCATAGTAAAAGCAAAGTTCATTGCTGGATCAAATTCATTTAAGTGAAGTAGCAGCAACAACAACAATTAAGTTTCAATTTTAAATTAATTAGAATGGATTACATGGATTTATTTTATTTTTTATTGGTTCAGTTTAAATACATTATGTTAACATGTGTTGTCAAACTTGGACCGAAAAAATCGAAAATTGGTTCTCAGGCCGGTCTAAATTAGCATACATAATCGAATTACCATGACCTAAGGAAAAATCCGGCGAAACGAGCGACTCGGCCCGGTTTTGTCGATTAATTGAGCCAGTCATGTAAAAAAAAAAAATTTGCCAAATAAAAAAAAATTTGTAATTACTAAGCTGACACGAGCCAACCCATTACAGTTCGGCATTCGTGTATTTAGGTCGTACGGTCACACGTTGAATCTAAACTCGAACCGTGGATTTGCAATCACCCTGCGTGTGAGAGAAAACCTCCTTGACTACTTTCTTAACATTGAAAAGAGTAGCCTTTTAATATATACTCCATTTCAACTTTGCATTTTTCCAATGTGAGATAACTCACTTTATTCCCTCACTTTTCTTAATATAAAAGCTTATTTTAAATTTCAAATTATCATTTCCTCATTCACTATTTTGAGCACATAAATATTGAAATTCATATTTTTTATGTAGGAGAACACAAATTCCATTACTGAAAAAACACTTATTACCGACGGAATATTTCATCGATAATTATATTTTTTTTATCGGTAACCTGAGTTACCAATGAAACATATATGTCAAAAAATTCATGGTTGGTAATATATTACCGAAAGAATTAAACGTCCGTCGGTAAATTACCGACGGCATATCTATCGATAATGATTGTCGGTAAAATTACTGACGGTATACTCCGTCGGTAATTAATAAAAAAATAAAATAAATAAATATATTATGTCGGTAATTCGTCAGTAATTAATAAATAATATAAATAAAATAAATAAATTTCATCGGTAATCAGTCGATAAATAATTAATAAATAAATAAATGAATACATTTTCATCGGTAATATCTGTTGGTAAAGGTTGAATATGAATTTTTTTTAATTTATAATTTAATTTAATTGCAATTATATTTAAATTCAGAAAGTTATAAATATAAAAGTAAATATATTAATTTATATTAATGTAAATAATAAATATACAAAAATAATGTCATAATATTATATTAACATAACAAAATATAATATGCTAATATAAAATAAATAGTAAAAAATTCAAAAGTAAAATTCCGTCGGTATAAAAAATAAAAAACAATATAACTAAGATTTGTTGTGTGATCATCGCTACTAGCCGGATCATCCAACAAATAATTATCACCATCATTATGATCACTAGCATCAACCCCATCTCCTAGAACAGGCGGACGAGCAGGCTGCTGGACTTAAGCATGTGGATGAGCAAGCGGAGATAGAAGATGAGGTGGTAAAGGTACCCCAGTGGAAGTTGATACGCTCCGTAGCCACTCCTCCATACCCCTCAACCTCTCATTTACTCGCCGATCCACCTCCCGTTGAATGTCCTCGGATGAAGGCTCGAATGAAGGGAGTGGTGGGACAGAAGAAGTACTGGCACCGTAATGTCCATAAAAATGCGGTGTTTGAGAACCGATGTGAAAAATCTTGCTCTTTTTTCAGCGCCCAACAGCCTGAAGGTATAACTCCCTCTCGTTCACCTAACGAGGCTCGGTGAATCTTGGGGCTGGCTGCGACAACTGCTCACGAAGGTTATTGATATTCTCCTGCATTTTGTATAATATTAGTGATTATCATAATAGTATAGCATTATAAAATATTAATTTTAATTTTAATTTAACCATTTTGTTACTTACATTTTCGTGATTTGGTATCAATAAAGGTCTGTCTGTCGTTCTTCTTAGTGTGTGTGCGAATGAAGACCTTAACGGGCAGAGGCTTGTGTCTCAATTGTCGAGCTTGTTAAGAATTGAAAAATATTAACAAGTAAAATAAAAAAAAAATTTTAAAAATTAAAAAATGAATGAAAATAATTACCAATCGTCTGGCATGCTCCTCATGAGGTATAGATCCTCCAATGTGCAAAGACGGACCAGATCTTGGACCGCTTTTCTCTGTCTTTCTGTTTTTGTTGGCCTGCTGATATAGCTTCTGAAATCCGAGAGTAGCCCAATGCTAATGTCATCTCTCCCATACCTCATCGGGCATCTAAGTCTTCTTCATGTGCTTCACATTGTGAAGCAAGTCCTTGTACTTGTGAAGTCTCGTCCGAGCACCGGTCCGATCCGCTAGAGGGGATTGAAATGCTCATTCGAGTTTGTACTCACGATGAAATCATCGGGTTCAAATTGATTGATTTTAAAAAGGTGCATTAGGAGTCGCCACCTTAATTTTATTTTATTTGAAAAAAGTTAAGGAAAAATCCGATTGAATGACTCCAATTATATTCCAATGAAAAAGTGCATTAGCCCTCGATTACTAAAGAGGATTTGGAGACTAGGTTTTTGATTTATTTAATTAGTTTGGCAAATTTAATACACAATGGCTTAAAATAAATTTCATGAACAGATATAAATGTATGAACAATTAAATATGCATGAATTAAAGTAAAAAAAAGTAATAAAAGCAATAAAGGAATTAAATAAAAAAAAGCAAATAGAAATGTTAAATTTACAATCATAAACCAAATTAGAGGATACTCCCTCTAGCCCTTATAGGTTCTAGGAGAGTCACACATTCCCCAAATTAAATCCATAATAAAAGTAACTAAATAAAGAAATAAATGAAAACACAAAATCTGAATTATATGAAGAAAGTGAAAGAGAAAGAAAGTTCATTTTAATTAGATTTGATGCTTAAGACAAGCATGCCTACGTATCCCTTTGAACGGGAATTAAAATCCACATAGTTCGCCCTTCTTGCGAAGGGGGTTTGTTTTAGTCTGAACCTTTTATCATGTTTCAATTCATTGCTTAAAAAGGTGGGTTGATTAATTTATTTTTACCAAACAAAATTGTTTACCAAGTTGTTAATTATTTTAGATTTTAATTAACAAACAAAAAACATTGATTCAAATTGATTAATAAGTTAATTAATTCAGATTCTAATTAACGTGCCCTTTCTAAAGTGATTAACTAAAGAAAATAAAGGGATTAAGGAGAAGAAGAATATATAAAGAAAAAGGGAAAAGCAATAAACCTTAAAGGTAAAAATAAAATAGACAAAGCAATATAAAATAAAATTAACTAAAAAAATAAAAACAAAATAAAAAACAAAGGAAGAAAAACAAAATTCAAAATAAATAAATAAAGAAAATAAATACCTTGCGAGGACGAGGCTTGGGGACGTATGGCGGATGAAGCAAACGACCGGATCGCAATTCCACCTTCTCGACTTGGCGAAACAACAGCCTTCGAATGACTACTAGGATGGCGTTGTTGGGACTCCCTCAAATTGGTTTGAGGAGAGCAACCTCGAAACGACCACCCAAACACAAAACAAAAACTTTAAACTGAAAAGCACATTCTTTTCGAACCAAACCTTAAAGAACTGATTGCTTTTAATCAATTAGCTTGATCTAGCAATTTATGAGCGTCTTGAATGAGCTGGGAGGTATCCTTTATATAGGGAGAAGGTTGGAGGCTGAAACCATGAAGTTTTGATGTGGGATTTGGTATTCTGACGCTCAAAATAGCACACAGGGGTTCTGGGACAGCACACGAAGCTTTTTGGATCGTACAGAAGCTATGGTGACTGCACAGACTAAGTCATGACTGCATAAGACCACTTTTGAACCTCACACAGGTTGTGCGAAAATGCACATCTCGTGTGTGGTCACCAAAGTGGCTTATGCGGTCACTCGTTGCCCGGTTTCGCCGTTTTGACCCGTTTCAACTTCGTTTTTCGTTATTCCAGTTGTGTTGTGCTCCGTGTTCAATCCCGGATAATCTAAGGATGATTTAAAGGCTTGAGGGATGGGTCTCAGTTCCTGAGACTCAGATTCTCAATTTTTAGGATTTTGGCGATCTTTGGCGATTTCGACTTTCGGAGGTCTATTTACCAAGCCTAGGTGCCTCTAGGGTTTGGTTGTATACTGGAGGGTGTAAAATTAAGGGTTCATAGTTGCCCCCTCATCAAAATTGTCTTATTTATAAGTTGATTTTGATGATAGTGAACCTGAGTAGGAGGAATGGAAAAAGGAACCAAAGTGATATCTAAGTCAGTGTTTGGACATGTTTGGGTGAAGGATGATAAGGAAATGGAAAAGGAACCATAGGGATATCTAGGTGATCGTTGCTAGACATTTATGGGTGGATAAAGTGATAGTCTCGATTTGCTTAGGAAAATATAGATTGAAAGTGATATTCCCAGTATGTTTGGGTAAAAGATCATAAGGCTATCCTATGATGGGTCTGATTATAGAAGGAAAAACCTAATTCAGATTTAAGGTATAGATCCTAAGGCTATCCTAGGATGGGTCTGATTTTAGAAGGGAGACCTAATTCAGATATAAGGTATAGATCCTAAAGCTATCCTAGGATGGGTCTGATTTTAGAAGGGAAGCCTAATTCAAATTTAAAGTATAGATCCTAAGGCTATCCTAGGATAGCCTGATTATGAAGGGAAACCTAATTTAGATTTAAGGTTTGGATCCTAAGGTTATCTTAGGATAGATCTGATTTGAGATTGATTGGTTTGGGTGAATGACCCTATAACTTCTTGATTCAGGGATTCAGATTGATGACCCATTTTGATTCAGAAATTTGGATTGATCATTTGTCTTAATTCATGGAATTCAGATTGATGATCTATCTTGATTCTTGGAATTCAAATTAATGATCCGTCTTGATTTTAGGAGCTCTGATTAGCAACCTGTTTAGTGTGAAATACATCTGACCATGCAAAGATTTTTATGATTTGAATACCTTAAACCTGTGAAGGGTCAATATAATATGAGAGTGCTGACCTTTTGGGAGAGAGGGTGCCCCCATTTTGGAAGGATAATGAAAAGTGGCTCGATTATTTGGCCTTTAGGGAGAAGTCAAGGCTAGGCCAGGTTTTGGCCTTGGAAGAGGTCATTCTTGGAAGGATGATGACAAGTGGATCAGTTAGGTTTGGCCCTTGGAAGGCTCAGTCAAGTATGGCCTAGAAAGTTATATTGGAAGGCTAGGTCAGGTTTAGCTTGGAAAGTTATCTTGGAAGGCTTGGTCAGGTGTGGCCTCAGAGAAGATCATTTTTTATGGTCAGGTTTGGCCTTTGGAAGGCTTGGTCAGGTTTGGTCCTAGAGGAGTATTAGGTAAGGAAGGCTCTATTAGATTTGGCCCTTGGAAGACTAGGTTAGATTTAGTCTGGAATGAGGATTTAGGTAGGAAAGGCTCAGTTAGGTTTGGCCTTTGGAAGACTAGGTCAGATTTAGTCTAAAAGGAGGATTTAGGTAGGAAAGGCTCGGTTAGGTTTGGCCTTTTCAAAGATAAAGATGGCGGGTTGGCTTTGTATGACCCATCTGTTAAGAGTCTGCCTCTAGATATGGCTTTTGGAGGTAATTTGACCAGTTGGTTTACAAGTTTGATTTTGCTCGTCCAAAGGGATGATATAATTTTGCCAAGGAGGCTCAAACTTTGAAGAATGACATGATTTTGCCAAGGAGACTTAGACTTGGAAAGATGGCATGGTTTACTAAAGAAGTATGGGATGGGCTTTGACTGGTTCGAGCTCTTTTTAATCAGTTTAAGGATGATAGGTCTTGGGAGTCATGGCTTGACTCTAGCTTTGCTAAGGATACTGGGCTTCAAGGATTATGAGTCTTGAGAGACTTAGGATTTTTGGTGGGCTTTTGCCCTTGGAAGATGAGATTTTTCCAAGGAGACTTAGGTTTGAAAGGATGGTAGGTTTGGACCTTTTGAAAAGTGTTAGGGAGGTTGTATGATTTTGCTATTGTAGCATCATTTATAGAGAAGACAAGTACAACTTATCTTATTTTCTGAGACTGAAGAGACTTTTAGATTGACAGGACTCTTGGGGGAAACACTGGATTGATTTTTGGGCAACGACTCAGAAGACGTGCCCCTTGACTGATGATAGTAGCTATTTAGCTTTTTGAGCTAAAAGACTTTAACAGATGACTTGAAGATATACCCCTAATGAATGATAAGGGCTACTTAGCTGCTTGAGCTAAGAGACTGACAGATGATAGAAATGATATGCCCCTAATGAATGATAAGGGCTACGTGACGGATTACAAGAAGGATATGCTCTTACTGAATGATAAGGGCAACATGACAGATTGACAAGAAGGATATGCCCCTATTGCATGAGAAGGGCAACGTGACTGATTGACAAGAAGGATATGGAGAACATGCCTGTGATGGATTGACAGAAGATGATGATTCGGAACATGAGCCCCTAATGAGGGATCAGCTAGAGGATGATGATTTAGGAAGATATGCCTTTGATGTGGGATAAAGACATAAGGAATAGAATGATTGGACTAGGATGACTCTTTTTTTTTTTTTTTTAGTTCTAACTTTTGCCTGAGTCGCCCTTTTGGGTTTTCAACTCAACGAGTTTGCTCTAATTTCTGCCTAAGCCGCCCTTTCGGGTTTTTAATTTAGCGAGCTAATCAATGAATTTTGGCATTTTAAAAATTATTCCACCATTATTTGGGCTACTACTTTCCTTCATCTTGGGACTCTGACCTTTGTCTAGACCATTTCATTGAATTCTTGGTCTAGAGAGAAAACTTGTAAGGATATTAGGACCTTTTTTCAAAATTGTTGCCCCCTTGTTGAGGTGCTAAATTTGTTTACCTAAAAGTGCAATTGGTAACTTCATTAGATTGCCTTTAGCTTCGCCTGCTCCAACTGAAGAGATCACCACTTGGTTTTTTTTTATTATCTCAATTATCCTTTGGTTGGGAGCTGGTAAAACGGCTATTGATGTGGGCACAAGAATACCTCAAGTTTTTGATTTGTCCAAATCATGGTGTTTGATCATGGTGAAATGCAAATATTTGCCAAAATCCATTGATTTTTTATCTTTATTCTTTTTTTTACTTGACTATGTAAGACTTCAACAAAAAGGATGAGAAAAGAGAAATGCACGAATAATTTTATTATAACAGGAGACAATAGTACAAAATAGAAAAAGAAATACAAAGATGATAGACTCAAACTCGCACTCAGATTTGGACTCTGAATATGGACTCAGACTCGAATTTGGACTCGGACTTGGACACGGATTTGAATTTGGACTCGGACTTGGATTTGGATTCAATCTCAGACAAGTCAGATAAGATGAGCTTGAACTCCTCCATAAAATGCTACTTAGGTAATGGTGAGGTGGGCTAAGGTGGGGTCTGTTTTCCACATAGTGATGGATTTGGCTTGAAAAGAAAGGTAGGATCGAGGCATGTCGGTCTTAGCCTCAAAGGTCATGGGGTTCAAATTCTTCATCACTATTCGGATCAGTGGTGGAGAATTCAAGTTGAAATGATTCGCTTCAGATGTAATCTTCAACCCTTAATGCAATTGCAACCAAAGCTTTGAAAGTGGGTGTTTGTTTCGTAATTGTTTACTATTTTGTCATGTGAAATTAATCATTTTTAGGTGTAATTTGATCAATTTCATGGCCATTTAGTCTAAATCATATAATTTCATTTGTTTTAGGTTTGAGGAAGGTTTTACTTTGTTTTTGTAGGAAGTGAATGAAGCTGGACAGCAGCACTTCGCTGCTTAGCGAAGTACTTTGCTTCGCCACAGGATCAACTCTACAAGCTGGACAGCAGCACTTCGCACTTCGCTTTTCGCTCCCTAGCGTCGCACTTAGCACTTCGCTCTTCGCTCCTTAGCGTCGCACTTCGTGCTTCTCAAACTGTCTTCGCCAAGCGCCTTCGCCACTGCTTCGCAGAATGCCTTCGCCACTGCTTCGCAGAATGCCTTCGCCAATGCTTCGCAGTGCACGCTTCGCAGCGCTTTGTCTCGCTGTTTATCAAAAGCGCTTCGCCCCGCTGCCACCCATGGCGCCTCGCCACAACGTTTTTAAGCAGTTAATATTTTTACGATTTTTAGGAGGATATTTTAAGCAGTTAATATATTTTTTTTTTCCGATTTTGCGGAGATCTTTGGGGCCTAGGTTACTTTGAGAAAGGATAAATAGAAGAGCAGAACAGCAGAACAGGGACGAGAGGAGGGGGGTGGATCCGAGCAGCCGCCAGGCTATAGGATGACACAACAAGCAAGTATCATGCACAAAACCTTTAGATTTTCTTTCTTTTTCTTTCTTGAATTCTTTTGTAATTAAGATTGTGGGAAGTTTTAGTTTTAGTTCTTGGTGAGAAACACTTTTTGGAGATGGTAACAGCTCTTCAAGGAGATTTCATCTTGGTTTTTGTATTCTTAACTTTTTATATTCAATTTCATTATTGTTTTTGGATTTAATAAGTTGATTTTCAATTTCCTATCACCATGAATTGATTCTTTAATTCTAGGGTTTAGATGGATCCTATTGATTTAATATGTTTATTTAGATGTATGATTTGGGAATTATATTGTCATTGTTCTATGCTTAATTCCACATATATGTGATTAGCTACC
>CATKHJ010409496.1:0-12498 GCA_949750685.1 Vernicia montana | reverse complement strand
TAATATTTAAGTAAATTATATAAATATCAATAGTTATATTAAATTGAATTGAGATATATACATTTATAATTATAGATTTATAATTCATCTAAATTTTCTTTTGATATAATCTTAATATAATTTAATAATTGGTATAATATCATGTATAATCTTATAATTTTTGTGTTATTTTTACATTATTCAATTATCACTACTTATATATTATAAATTAAAAATTAAAAAATTTCGGTTATTTCTGTCCAATTCAATTCGGTACAGTTCGGTTCAATTCGATCTGATTCTCAATCCGGATATATCTTAATATTCAGAACCGTATCAAAACATTTTACTCGGTCCAATTCGATTTGGAAAAAGTCAAAAAGTTAACGGTTCAGTCCGGTTCTGGATATATTCAATCCGATTATTCGGTTCAATTCGGTTCAAAAAGTTACATCCCCATTATATAACAAAAAAATTACATCTAAAGGTAATCCTTGTACAGTACTAGGTGCGACAACACTGTTACTGTCAACCCTTATGCTACTTAAGTTTTTTATTGATTTATAATGAAAAACTACGTTTTCATAATAGTTGCATTCCTACAAACAAAATATTATTAATAATCAAGAATCTTTTCAATATAAATCCACTTGCATTTTCAACAAGTTTTTGCCATCTAAATCTATATAATCAATAATATCAATGATATTGAAAGTACCATGTAATGTAATTTATACCAACCAAACACAATAATGTCAAGATGTAATGTTACAATTCCAAGTCACTTGGAATCCATTTTCAGAAAAATAATTTTAGAAGAAAATATTACATTCTGGCAAGTGGCAACCAAATGCCACAGTACACAACAGGTAAACTGGAAGAAACAAAATTCCATTGTGTTTCCTTCTTTATAAGAAATGTTCAGTAACCAAACACAAACACAAACAATAACAATGTACAAATGACACTATCCAATCTATGAAGGAATCAACGTGCTTCAGCTTTAAGCGTGGGATGACAACAATTGTGATTGGTTTCCTGAATTTCCAGATCGTGTAGTTTGTTATGGAATCTTTCTTGCATATCTGTGTGCCGTCAAAATATCAAAAGAAAAGGCCTCAACCAGAATTCAAACAGAATCTGCGCTCCCTTGCTTCTGTCCATGAGCCATGACAACCTACTTGCATCTTTACACTTAATATGTTCCAATTTTATAGTATATAACAAGCTCATAAGCGTTTAACGTATGATCAATGAAATTTTTGCAAACCAAATAATAGATATAATACAAACAAGATCACTTTTCAAACAGCATAGAGCCTTATAACCTGGTTTATTTGTGCTCGGCAAACAGGGCAAACACCTTTCTTGGCTTTGATCTCACTCAAACAAGCCATGCAACCAGCCATGTGACCACAGGGAATGCATGCACCTTCTGCAGGAGCTTCCCAACATATTATACATGAGGAAGAGCCACCTCCATCTTTTGCATCACTTTTAAAGTAAGCACTATGCTCTACAGGTGGAACAAACGAATCCACTGGACTAAAATCAATTGTTGGATAGTGTATTGGTCCTTCATCAAAAGCCTCATCAGGGATAGGAGGAGCCGATGGAGCTGATGAACTGGAGGCAGTGATACCAGTTGTTTGAACAACAAGAGAAGTATTATCATGGGTTTCTACACGACCTTGATTGCCAATAGACCCAGAAGTAGACACATCCCATCCATTGTAGTCTTCTTTTTCTTTCTTATCCATCCATCCACTGCTGCTTGCCTTTGAATTTGTTGATACATCAGCTGTGCCCCATCCATTGTGACTCTCACCATGTGAAGAATTTTCCCAGCCATTTGCATTAATTGATTCAGACATCTGGTGAGTATTCAGAGGTGGCCTTTCTTCAGCGGCAGCCTGAATGGAAGCACTTAATGCCATTGCTAAGTCCAGAGCTTCTGTGGATGGTTCTTGTATAATGCCTGGAAATGCAGCTTGAGTATGATGGTTAGCTGGTGGAGGCATAACCTGAAACAAATGACAATGGAACATCATGTGGGGGTTGCAAGATACATAACGAAACAAGAATGAAGCAAATTCCATTTGTTTGGAAAAGCAAATTAATGGGAGTGCAACATACAAAACCAACTTTTCCAGAGTAATCCATAATAGCCATTTTTTTTTTTTTGTCCGTTCCTTGGGATGCAGGGTCTAGGCATTAACACTTTGTTTGGGACAAAAGTGTGGTGGGGAAAAAAAAGGGGGAAAGAAAATGAGAGAGAGAATAGGGGAAAGGGATTTTTTGCTTTCTCTCAATTTGTTTGGAGAGTGGTGAAAGTTGAGTGAGTGAAAAGGTGGAGAAAGAAATTAAAACTAAAACTACTATAACGCCTTTCATCCATTTATTTAACGAAATGCATAATAATTTGGGCAAAATAGTCAATTTGCTCAAATTTACAATTAAAGCTCTTGTTTTTACCCTCTATTTCTCCCAATTTTGGGAGAATGACTTTTTGTGGGCGTAGGGGACATTTTCATTGTTGATGATCCATTCTTTTCACTTTCTCCAACTTCCCAAACGGTGGGAAGCTCACTTTCCAAATCAACTTTCCCTCCCCCACCCCTAAATAGCCTGTAAATCCATAACACCACCAAAGCTTTTCTTAGATGCACCAACCAAGCTAAGCATATTTCATCATAAATCATAATAACCAATCTTTTATTTCTTTTGTTTGGTTACAAAATCCTTAAATTTGGAAAAGAAACTGCACCAACTTGACTAAATTGCAGATGGTATACATTCAAATAGAAACTCAAAACACTTCCTTAACTACCAGCTGTCCCTCCTCTATCTATATGAACCAATTCCTAGGATACCTACCGATCAATTAATTCAAATAAATTCATGCTACAGATGGGGCAGCACATAATGGAAGTATCATACCTGTGGAATTCCTCTGCATGCATCATAAAACCTGCGAAGCTGCTGTTTGTCACCCTCATTAGATGATGCAAATTTGTATCGAGTTTCTGGCACAGCAATATATAGTAAAAAAAAAAAAAAGCTTCAGCCCATAAGGTACTACAGAAACTTGACATATGAGATTAACATTGTCATATTCACATGTGAATTATTAATTCGATAGTCAGTCATGCCTGCCAAATTTGCCGTACCAATATATGGCACATAAAGGTCTCTAGTTATGTGCAAGTATTTATCGAAAGACTTGTCAGCTGTTAAAAATGACATTAAACATTTAACACACAATGTTGTAGCTTCTTGTCATCTGGACCTTGGATGTTCATTGACATCCACAACTACTAGTAGTCAAAAAACAACCAATTCATGTAATAAAGAATCATACTATTGAGTTCAAGATGAGCAAATCATAATTTTTTTCCAGTGTCCAACATAAAATTGTGTATTAGCCACAGGGATTCAAATAATGGAATCAGAAACAGTTTTGGAATCGGAAACCATGTGACAAAATCGCTGAGTCAGACTGTATTAGACTGAACTGGGCGCTGGTATCGTGAATATTTTTTTCAAATTTTGCAAAATGACTCAAATAAATATTGAATAAATAATTCAACTAAATATCATCATAATCTTATGTGTCTAATAATTTATAGTGAAAAATACATAGTCAAAGAAATAAATTATCACAAAAATTATTTTAAAAAAATGTGATTTCTAATCATTATCGGGGAATATCGTATCGATAGGCTAAAAATCCTATACAAACGTATTGCCCAATATTTAAAACCATGATTATTCATCATCACAAAACGCCATTGTAACGGCCAACCAAAAGAAAACAGACCAGACTGCAATTCCAGTATCAAGGGAAGCTGGGTGCATGCTTCACTTATGATGAGATTCACATATCAGTAGATCTGTTACACTTTTCTTTAATAGAAAAGTTATCCTCAGGGTTATTAAATAATCACATCAGAAACCCTCAAATGCAGGATACTCAAATCACTGCATATGGATCATATCAAGAAATACTAAGTGCATCAGAGTTTCCTATTGATCAAGGAATTAATGAGTTCTACAGTTGCGAATGTTACCAAAGACAAATATCATCAGAAAGAAACTGGAAATTTGCACATGCCACTTATAACCACCACCCCCAACCCCCAACCCCCTTTAAGCATAAATGATTTTTAGTCTCCTACCTTTTAATGAAGCAACTTTCTAGTCCCTCGCCTTTGGAATTTTGAAGGGTTAAAAGTTGTTTCATTTGAAAACTTAAGGACTAAAATGTTGTTCAAATAAAATTCAGGGATAAGTATATGACATTTTAATGGAAGGACCAAAGAATAGTGACATTAAAATGTCAATGAACATATTTAATTCATTTTTTTAGAAAGTGATCATTTAAGTGTATATTTTGCCAAATGTTATTTGTGTGTGTTTTGGGGGGGGGGGGGGGGTGTGGTGGTGGTGGTGTAATTTATCCTTTCATTAGCAATGAGGTCAATGACTTACTTGTAGAATGGTCAAATATAGTGAGTCCTGGATCCGATTGATGAAATTTGGGTTCCTCAATCTTTGCCTTCCAAAGAGCAATGATTGTACGAGGTTGAGCATCCTGTTTATTAATCAACACTAAACTTGAAACATTCACAAATTAATAAAAGATATAAACAAGTAAAAGACAGATTTTGACATTGTTAATGTTGAAGTAAAAATGTCACATTATGTTCACAACTTGCAACAATTGTTAGACTGGATCAAGTAGTTGGCAGTCAACGCATATGGCTGCTCCATTGCTGGGAATCAAGTTTAGTCGATTTAACACCCAAAAGACGAATAAGAACAGCATAAAGAAATCAGCTAAATTTATGAATATATTGTTGTACCAAGGTTGGTAACTCAATCACTACCCTGTAATAGGTTATAGGTCATGTCCATCTTTCAAGGATACACTTCTGTAGAAAGTCAAAAAGAACCACATAAATCTACCCAACAACTTCGAAAATTTGTGGCACATGTACAGACATTCAAAAAATCATAATCCTTCAATTAAAGAAATTTATTGCATAGAAAATGTAAATAACACAAATTTCTACAAGTATCATCTTATTTTATTTTATTTTTTAATTTTTGAACAAGTGATCTTGCAATATTGATGGACTCTCCTGTTAACTATGCCGCTTTCAGCATAAACAACTCGCCTTAAAGGAAGCTCAAAAAAAGTTGACTGAACCATATTATAAGCTTGGAAGTCTTCAAAAACATTTTACAGAATAATGCTTATAGGTAGACAAATAAGCACTAAAAGTATTGATTGCAGAAAAATAGATCATAACACTTGAAGCAAATTGAATGGTTAGAATTACCACACCTGCAAAGAAGAATAAATGGCAAGCTCCAGCCTGAGGGGCTTCAAGGGATTATTGGAACCGCAAGGTATAACAAGAATCCAGCTGCAAGCAATGAGCCCTAGTCAGCTAATTCATTTGATACTTTAAGAAATGGTAGAAAATAAAATAACACAATTCGAAGCATTAAAAAACAGGTGGAGTTCATATCCAATATCCAACCAACATCACTGAAGTTCAAGCCAGATCGGTGGAGCCACATAGGATTGACTGGTGTCAATTGACACTCGACTATGGAAATTCTAGAAAATATATGTATCATATAGAGATTTTTATGGTTTTTTTAGTAAAAATATCCCAGTGAAATTATTTTTTTAAAAAAATCAAATAAATTGTATTTAATTCAAATAGAGATTTATTCATAGGTCATTAATTTGTTCTATTTTTTATACATAACAAACTCTTAAATGGAAGGGAGTTGTTAGAGTTTGAACCCCTGAGTACTAGCTCGATGATAATTTATTCTAAATTTTGATTATGATTAAAAAGTTTAAAGTACTATAAATGACACACACACACATGTATATGTTCTTATAATATTAGTAATAATATAACTAATTATTTGTGATTCAAATTTTGTAAATTATACTTGTGACTTGACTAATTAAATAAACGATTGGCTCCACCACTATAAAGCCCTGCTGCAATTTGATAACATAAATGGGACAGTGCAACAGAAATTATAAGAAAAGGGTATTAACAGAAATTGGTTAAAAATAAATTGAGTGGATGCTGTACGGACATTTTTCTTGATAATAATTGACGAGCTAATGCTTCAAGAAAGCCTGGACCATAAAACTCTCGTAGCCATCCAGAGAAAAGGCAAATTTGGTTCTGGAAACAAAGACAAGTAAAAATGAAAATTTTTACATGTTATCATCTTCTAGTATCCATGGTGAAATTTGGTAAGTTTGCAATTTTCACACTCATCAAGCTCACCTCAATAGCACGGACAACATTAATATGCCCCTTTATTCTAGCAACATCCAGAGCTGTGTGACAATCATCATTCCTCACTAGAGCATTTGCTAGAATACAAAAGGAAGAACTAAAACCCATCATATTCAAGACCCAAATAGGAACATTGAACACAAAACTTATGCCTCTCACAACTCATGATTGAAGGCTTATAGCAGCAAAAGAATCTGAAACTTGTTAAAACTCAAAAGACATACCTCCACTAGAAAGAAGTAATAGAACAGTCTGCTCCAGGCCTCTTTTCGCTGCGTGATGTAAAGGAGTACCCGCATGACGGCCTACAGATTATGAAAGTGCATTTTCATTATTTGTGGTTGAGAAAGCACCAAGCTCAAAATGTGAAGTAAATCAAGTAAGGAATAGCATTGCATATAGCCATAGAAAGTTAGAAACTAACCAGGACGATAAGCATTGACATTGGCTCCCATTTCAATCAAAGTTTTGGCAACATTAAACAACCCAGAATCCATACAAGCCACAATGAGAGGGGTTTTCCCTTCTTTGTCAATCCACTACACCAAGAAAGGAACTTTAGACTATAACTTTCTCCAAACAAACAAATTTACAAACCCAATTCCCATTTGCAATTAAATCATCCATTACCCCATTTGCAATCAAAAGTCAAATTCTAATCCTCATTAAGATTGGTTTATATTTCTAACAAATTGAAGTAAAATATGAGGGTATAAACTAAAATTTGAGAAGCAAAAAAGAAATAGAGGAAAGGAATGGTTTTTATATACCTCAAGATTAACAGCTTCGCTGCAAAGCGCTTTAATGGCGTCCACATTCCTAGTATTAACCAGTTGATACAGCAACTCTTCTTTGGATTGGTTTTGGGTCATTGAATCCAGACTTTGGCCCATAATTACAACTTACAAAGACTCTTTCTTTTTATCTTCTTCTTCTTCAATAATACAAGGGATATGGAAGATTTGTTTATGTGATATTTTTATGGATGAGAAGAGAGAGAGCAATGCGTGGGAAGAAGAAAACTTAGCAATTAAGAGATGAAAATTGATTTTCGAAGCTGAACCTGAGGATTCAATAATAGTATATATTTATTTTTGGTCTTGTCAAAAAGAAAAATTATTAATTTTATATTTGGGATAAGGACATTTTGATTGTCAATTTTCTTCTTTATTTTAGTGATTATTTTAAATTTTTTTAATAAATGACTGCGAAAGAAAATTATAATCAACTGTATGTATTTTTTCTATGATCAACAAGTGTCGAAATTAATTAAATATTAATTACTTTAACATCATAAATTTATCCATTAAGTTGGTAGATATTTGTATGATAATTTTATGGTTTGGCATGATCCTTGGGTTAGCAATAAAGAGTCTCCGTTTATTGAATCCCCCCATCATCGAAGGTCAAGATATACTTATGGTGGCTGATTTGATTGATCCGAATACAAGAACATGGAACGAGGAAGTTGTTCGGTCGGTATTGGCACCTTCCGAAGCTGCTGTGGTTCGCAAGTCCCTTCTCCCTCGCAAAGTTGTGGAGGATTAGATTAATCTGGCAGCACACAAAGAATGGGAATTATTCGGTCAAGTCAGGGTACAGGTTTTTGTGTGATAGTTTACTGAGCTCTAATTCAGGTTCAGTCAACGATGGATGGGTGAGTCTATGGCGTTTGCAGGTGCCTCCCAAGGTAACTTTTTTTCTGTGGAGATTATGTAATAACTGCCTCCCAACTAATGTGAATCTTGTAGCAAAAAGAGTACGGATTCCTTTGAGTTGCAATTTTTGCGGAACAGATATAGAACATCTATATCATCTGTTTATAGATTGTTCATATGCTAAGGAATGTTGGAGGGCGGCCAATATGATTCTTCCCCAAATAGTTGAAGATAGTTTTCAGGATTGAGTTTTACGTGTTTGGGGTTCCTTTGATCAACGGATTCTTTGTAAAATGGCTGTTATTCTATGGTGCATTTGGTGCCAAAGAAATTCCCAGGTTTGGGATAACAAAGTTGTTTCACCATCGCTGGCAGTTCAGTTTGGTTTGAAGTATCTACAAGAGTGGGCTGAGGCGAGGAAATCTGATCAACCAATCCATAGTGGACCAAGGCAGGGGGCGTGTTAAATGTAATTTGGATGCTGCTTTGTTTAGCAATTCAGCAACGATGGGTGTTGGTATGGTTCTTAGGGACCATGAAGGACGCTTTCTTGCATGCAGTTCGTTACATAAGCATTTGTTATGTTCGGTTAAGGAAGCAGAGGCAGTGGCTTTACCTGAAGCTCTTCTATGGGTCATGAGGCTACAGTTTTGGCAAGTGGATTTTGAGCTTGATGCTAAGTTGGTAGTAGATGCAGTTAAATCCACAGAGAAAGATCTTACAGAGTTTGGAGACATCATTGATGAGTGTATTTCTCTTCTCAAAAATAAAAATTGTTAGATATCTTTTATAAGGAGACAAGCGAATGTGCCTGCTCACAAATTAATTAGGGTAGCACAATCATCTTCTTGTCTCTATGAATCATTTGTAGTTCCTCAATTTCTTGAGGAAGCTTTGATGCCTGATTTTATTCATTCTGAGTGATAAAGTTTCCATTTTTATTTCAAAAAAAAAAATGTTGGTGGATATTTCATGAGATTTTGCATTTTTAGGGGTACAGTTCATAATGATAAGAATAATAGAAACAAGAAATTCTCATTAGGAAATAAAATATGAAATTAGAATTAGGAGTGAAAATTTTATGAAAGAAAAAAAAAAAAGAGAAATATTCTATGCCAAATTGCCAATATTTATATATTTGAGATGTTTTATTTTAATTTCAATTTCCTGTTCTTGTTTTCAAGAATGTTGGAGATACTCAAATGCATATATAAAAATAGTTTTCATAACCTGGTAAAATGCATATCTGGCTTGGCCGTAGACCAAGTTCAAACAGAGTTTTATTCTGTATTTTTGTCAGTTCTCTGAAGATCTTGACAAAGAAGAAAAAAATGATCTGTTTCAACTATCAAAATTTTTTTAGGTTCCAACAAAATCTTCACTCACCCAAGGCAATAACATCTGACAGAACTTGAAGGTTTCAAATATAACATGAAATCATAAACAGGAAATGACAGCTAAATTATGAGAAAACAAAAAGGAGCATTTAAAATATATATATATATATATATATATATATATCTAAACTCTGGTCTATCGTCTTGGCTTTCTTTCCTGCATCATTAATCAGACTGAGCCACCACTTAGCAACTCTACTAACTCGCCTTTCTTCATCTTTGAAAACCCTTTTATGCCACGAGACTTTGCAAGTGCCCTCAGCTCTGGCAGCTTCAATGAACTCAAATCCTCCTCATGTTCAATCTGCTGTTGTTTATCAGTATCCTCGTCAATATTATCAAAATCTGAAGATTCCCCTTCAGATAACTCATCAAACACATTGCCATCAGGGAAAGATGAGTCTGGTTCTTGCTCTAATTCCAATTCTGGCTCTTTTGGTTCCAATTCAGCCTGTTGGGCAGTGTCAGGAAGCACCTCAAATTGCTTCTTTTTCTCACCAGTCAAATCCAAATAAGATGTAGAATGAGCAGGGTCCTCGTTTGAATAACTGGACTGAAATTTCACTCGAGAAACTGGAGACTTGCGTCTGAAGTTCGAGGGTGGTCTGGTGAAAGAAGAGGAATTAGGTTCTACGACTACATTCCTTTCTTTATTATTTGAATTAAGGAAACTCGTGCTGCTTTTATTCTCACTGTGCATTCCACTCTGTTCTGGCTGGTCTACAGAAAAGTATTCATTGCTGACCTTTTTCTTACCTTGCTCAATTGAGTGTTTCCTCAACAGCTTAAGGAGGGAGTCCACAGTTTCGTTTTCTTTACCTTTTCCTTTAGAGGCTGAAACCTTCTTCTCCTCTTTGACTGCAGCTCTTTCACGCAGCTGAGCCTGCACTTTTCTGAATAGCTCAACAATCTCCTTCTCTCTTGGCCCTGGGGCTGCAGTGGCTTGGAATTTTGGGGTATTTGAGAGGGAGAGTAATGTCCCATTCTTTGAAGTTAACAAGTTAGATTCATCAAGGTTTCCAAAGCTATCTCTCTCCTCATTTTGTCTGCTCCGGTTTCGGGAGAAACCCTGTCTGCTTTGCTTTGAGAAGTCTGGGTTTCTCCTAGGACCACCAGAACTTGCTCTGCACACAAAAGATGCTGCCCCAGAAGCACATTTTATTGATCCAATCTTGACCTGGGAATAACTTCTGCGATTACCACGAGAGGAACAAGATAAAACAGCTACTTTGCCAGAAATCCCTGAATGAAGAGGACACCTACCTTCTGAAGGTCCATAACCTACAAGAAGCATAAAGTCACACATTAAAACAGGAAGATTATCTACAACTTCTTAGTTTTGCTTTTCTTTTTAAATTGAAGAGAACAAAATTCTGGTTCAAGCACATCATTGAAATTGTGAGGGAATCAACTAATTAAAAAAGCATTGACAATGTCCAACAACCTATATTGCATACAAGTATAAATAGACACACTCAGTCTTATCAGCACTGCACTATTCTTTGGTTCCATGCATAGAGAAATCTATTTGCCTATCTTTTCCAGATATATTCATGTATATTTTACTCCATCTACTCTCTGCACTTAAATAACAAATTAAATACAAGGAACAACACCAAAAGTTCTTATGCAATTGAACAGTCACAGAACCAATACTTCTCTGCATCTTACCACAAAACTACTAGTAACAACAATACACTGCCATCCACCATCACGCCCAAACAAGAAGCTGGCCTGAAAACATAAGTCTAGATATGCAGTCTCATCTACCTCCTTGCAAATGAAGTAACAACTTGTACATGCAGTCTCTGCTGCTATGATGTACCTTGAGGCATACCTCTCCACTAGCAAACTACTAGGATGTAGGACCTCATCAAAACATGAACAAAACTAGTTCTAACCCCATTACCAATTTACCACTAATGCAGTTTTCATCATTACCTCTGACACAAGTGGCAACATAATCTTTAAGATGCATATCTCTTGTTAAATAAGGCTAAAATAGAGATGTTAGCTCTAAGGAGCAGCCATAAAAAGGAATATCAAGAAAATCATGCCAATTCCCAAATGATATACTCATTAAATACTCACAGAGCAAGCAAATGCCAACAAAGAGAAGAAACAATACAATCAAGACAACATCCAGAAAGCGATTGCTCAGACTTGAAATAAAAATAGCAAGGTAAAACTTAAAAGCACAAACTAGCAAACAACAGAGCAGCCTCTCTTCCATGCAAGACCTAAAATCATTTCATCAAACAGATGGTGGGCAACAATCTCAGTTCATACCACCTAACAAATAGGGATGCAAAAAATGATAAAAATCCAAACAAAGTTCCAACAAATGCATCACTCCAAACAAATGAACCCTGAGAAAGCTTCCACAGCAACAAACAATATATATATATATACATCCCTGGACTCCAAATAAACAACTAATCCTTTATGAACTACTGCAAAATAAAACCCGAATGCTGCGTTTGGCAGCTTAGGAAGTTGGGAAATAAATTCTTTGGACACCCTTTTTGGGGAACAACCTAAATTGAATTTCCCAAGTTTTTTTCTTCCATTTTTTTTCCTTTGCTTTCCCAGGAAACAAACAGAGCCAAGAAGAAGTTTGAGGAAGAAAACCTAAAAGGGTTTGAAAATAAATATATAATAAAAGTATACCCGGAATGTTCTTAGCGATGAGATGGACTGCTTGCGACATTGCACTCGAGCTTGAGCCTGGGATTAAAGGCGCTTTTGCATTTTATATACTTCTCTTTTGTTTTGTTCATGGTTTTTCAGACCCGGCCCGGCAATTTAACCATTAAAAGCAAAGATTCACTGGAGGATTCAACCAACGGTTAGACCAGAGTTTAATCGAAATTCTAAATAATATTATATATTATATATTTATATGTTAAAAATAAATATAATATATATATAATTAAAATTAAATAACAGCATAAATGAAAATAATAATAATAATATATCTCAACATAATAATGTCTAATATAAATTTTAACATACTAATACCCAACATAAATATAAAAGAAATTTATTATATATATATATATATATATATATATATATATATATATATATATATATATATATATATATATATATATATTTCTATAG
>CATKHJ010409381.1:0-12846 GCA_949750685.1 Vernicia montana | reverse complement strand
AGAGGTAACATCATTCACAGCAAGTCTGAATTGTAAAATCAAGAAAAAGAGCCAATGCCTTTGAAGGATAAAACACTTTATTAGTTTATTTTTGCTTATTATTAATTTCCAATTTTATCAAAGTTCATTAAGCACTTAATTAACTACTTTTCTTTAAGTTAGCTTCCATTTGAAGTATTTGCATATAGGGGTTAGAAGAATAATATAAAGTTTAGTAATAAGTTATTGGTTTATTAATTGCTTGAAAAATGAAATGGACATTTGATCTTGTTTCATTTTTTTTAATAAATCCTTATATATATATATATATATATATATATATATATATATAAATTTTTAATAATTATATTAATAGTTATATATAATCATAAACCTTACCGGCATATCAATATGAAAATCCTATCAAATCAATGAATAGTAAAATTATTCGATTTTAAAATTTTTCACTTGCATTAAAAAAAATTAATCAGATTAAATTTAATTGGCATTTAAATAAAAACTTTGGTACTTCCATCAATTGTTAAGCAAACAATTCAAATATATTTGGGGGAAAAAAGTTTCCAAAATAAGATTTAAACTATAGTTTGGGATTGTGGGGCCTGGCTTAGCTAAAAATGGGACCAATTTCCAATCTGGCCAATTCATTATTGTGGAAGATTTTAGTGTAGAATTTATCATGGTTGGATTGAATTGCAAGCAAAGATGATAAGTTCTGATAAATTTGGTTATTTATTTATAATATATATAAAAAATAATAATAATAAAAGCATGGCAATTATCATCTTCCTGCAATAATAGCATTCCAAATGGCCCAAATCATCTTCCAGACACAGAAGAAAAATTGTTATGTCCCTTTTGCACCCTTCTTTTTTTTTTTTTTTTTTTTTTTTTTTTTGTTTTTTCTCAATTTCACCAATATATGTAGTTAGTCAAACTATAAATTATAGGGTTTTTAAAGTACCATTTTAAATTGGACCAATTAATTAGTTATTTTGTTAATTAATGTTGTAATTTTGGATTGGAGCAGAAGTAGTTTTTTTTCTTATAAATTCATTAATTTTAATGTAAAATTATTTATCTTTAATCAAAATGATAAATGAATTTAATATAATATATGTAAAAATATATTTATAATACTATTTAATTAGAAAATTAAAGAATATACTGTTGAGTTAATATTTTGGTTGTTGAATTTTGAAAAATTAAATAAATAATAGATTTTGAATAAATAATAACATCACAAATTAAATGAATGCCGCACATTAAGGCATAATTTAATAATAAGTGTATATATTACTTGAAAATAATAGATTCATATTCGATTTCCCCCAATCCATGCTAAAAAAGAAATTTAAAGCAATGCCAAAAAATAAAAATAAAAAATATTTGTTGATTGGATAAAAGACACGAGGATAGGCAAAGGATAATGAATAATGAATGCAAGAACCAAACATGCCTCATACCTGTTCTGCTGCTTCTGCATATATAGAATATTATATTATATTATTTAAAAAAAAAAAAAAAAAAAAGAGTAAGATTTACATTTATTAAACCAAACTTCCAAATTAAATTAAATTAAAAATTTTCTTGAACTTCTCACTGTTCCAATTTTACCATGCTTAGAAGCATCTTTTATTACCCCAAAGCACACTATATATATATATATATATATATATATATGGCTTAATGATGAATGATACCATGATTAATTTTTAAATATTGTATTAAGGTTTTTTTTTTAATATAGTTAATTAAAAGTAAATTATTATCATTAAATTTAAAATATTGGTAAATGAGAAAAAAAAATTTGCTCTAACTTTAAAAATTAAATTTTGATTAATAATCTACTTTTAAGAATCGAATTATGACAAATAAATAAAGATTTGATAAATTTCCTTAATATGAAGTTTTCCATATTAATTAGTTAGTTCAAAGCAAAATTATTTTTGCAATATTAATTAATGGAGTATAACTTCAACCAAGCAACTTATAATGTTTGATTTACGGATTTATAATTTTTAGGATTAGTAAACAATGAGACTACTTAATTTCAATTGATAGGAATTGTTAAAGATATTGGGGGTTAGAATTTAAATAATATTAATCTCATAGGTTAACTAAATTTTTGAAATTATTTAAACTAATTTAAATTATATGTATCAGATATAGTGTTATTTACTAATATTACAGTTTAATTAAGTAATTTCGTGTACTAAAAAGACTGTTAGTTTTTAACAAACATTTAATGGGAGAATCCTTCAAAAAAAAATGTTGACCAGAAGAGGGATTTTGATCATAGACATGGATGATAAATTAAGCCTCAGCTGAAAATATTTAATTCAAAAACCACCAACAGTGGTCTGAAATTGAACCCTCCCAAGGCAACCAACTGAAGAAGAAAAGCAATTTTTAAGTAACATAACTTTATAATAATGATAGCTAAATATGGAATTTTATTAGAGCAATGGCAGGGATATGCTATTAATTAAACACTCTATATATAAATAGGAATCATTTTAATTAATTAATCTCTCTCTCATATGACTAACTATTAAAGAAATTAGGAGTAACATGCTAAGATACAAAGCTTAGTCAGGGCTGAGGTAATCTTTCTTTCTTGCTTTCTTTTTTATTTTTATTTTTATTTTTTTAATTTAATTTCAATTCAAATTCAAATTCAAAATTTTTTAACTTTAAGAATCACTGTAATATTAGAGTAATTTTTTTAAATTATTATTTATTAAGTTTCATTTAGAATTTGAAAGTAATTTCATAATTATTGAATTAAAATTTATTGGTTGAAATAATTTAAAATTTTCGAAAGAAAAAGAATACGTAAATACTTCAAAACCATGATAATTTTAAAAGGTATTCTAACTCTTATATTCCACACACACTACACTACCGATCTATATTATATACTTCAAAATCATGATAATTTTAAAAAGGTATTCTAACTCTTATATCCCACACTCACTACACTACCGATCTATATTATATATTGAATTGGAACAAAAGAAAAAAGGTAGATTTGAGTTGCCTTTTTAAAATTACATGGAAAGAGAGGTTGTGGATCCAGCATGCAGGAAAAGGTAGAGTTTTTTAAGCCAAGACAAGGAACCCCACATCCACCATATCATGTGGTTGCAGGTATATATGAATAATATCATTAGATCAAGCCTAACATTATCCTATTTGAATGAGGGAGGCACATGCCTTCTACATATTACTTTAATCTAAATATTAAGCATCAATCTTATTAAGTCTTAACCCTAATTGATTTCAGCTCTACTCCTATCCTTTAAACTACTCATCATTTCTTTTTCTTCTTTTATGTCGTATATTGTTTTGGATCCAACTTAATACTTACAATTCAATGTTAGATTAAAAAAAAAAAAAAAAAAAAAATTTCGTTTGATATAAGATCGAGTTGTCATATTCAATTTAAATTAATTTTATAAAACACATTCTTGTAGGATTGTATTAGCATTTTTTTAATTTGAAGACACATGTAGGTAAGTGTTAAGGTGCCTAGATCTCTCACATCTTCTCATGTTACTGGTATTTGGCATCCAGTGACATGGGCATGGGAATGGACCTGTTGGGAAGTTCCTTATCAGAAACTGCCAAGCAAACACCAACACCTTCATATGCATGTCCACAGGCATGTACATCCAGAAAATTAAAACCTAAATTTTATTTATTTATTTATTAAAGATCCTATATATATTTATCGCTAAAATAATGAAACATTTAAGAGTTTACGTGACATTACTGTTCAAATTACTGCAAAATTATCAAATTTTATTTTTAAAATAAATTTCACATTTTTTTTTATAAACAATATTCTTATCTCAAACTGCTTCTGCAATTATTTTTTAGAGAATGTCAATTGAACCAATCCAAACTCCATTATTTAATTCCATTGTCAATTTGTCATGTTCTTTCCAACTTTGTAGCCATCCAAGTTCAAAGAGAACCAGAGCACGGCTTTCGTTTTGTAACTATTGTTTGTTATTGATGGATGATGCTGACGATATTAAAAGAGACAAATTTGGATCAAGACTACAATCTCACCATTTGCAGCGGTACACACAATAATAGAGAAACTCATGCAGCAACTTGCCGAGTAAGGAAGGGAATAGCCTCTTTTGAAAAATTCATCTTCCATTGATTGATATACATGGTGTATTTACAAGTTACAGTGTGATTAAAGAAGCCTCAGACACTCAACCTCTGACAAGCTTTTGCTTATCGGGGCGGCGACATCTTCCAAGTAGATAAAATTAGTAAAAATTTACACTTTTTAAGGAAAGCTAAAAAACTACACATTCGTATCACAAAATTTTCCGTCCATTCGGTTTTGAACAGCTTTAACAGCAGCAACTCTAGCAGCCGTTGCAGCTCTATTTGCAGCCTGCACTGCCTTGTTCACTTGATCATCCACCCGGCGAAGGCGAATAGCACTTTCAGCTGTATTTCTAGCAGCCTACAGTTAGAAACAATTTAAGCGTGTGAGAAGGGTGCAGTCCATTGTCATGGAGTATTAACAATGGAAGTTGAGAATGCAAATCAAATACCTGAACAGCTCTAAGAACTGCATCAGTTAGTGCAGGCAGAGGACTCTTAAGGATACCATCGTCCCATTCCCCACATTTCACATCACCATTTCTAAAAGTATACATGCCATAACCTTGTTTCCGGCCTTCATGCCATGACCCTTCATAGCAGTGGCCATTGGCGAAGTGATAAAGACCAAAGCCATGGATTTTGTCTCCAAAATATTCACCAGTATATCTATCTCCATTTCTGCAATGCGATCAACTTTATAATCACTATTGAACTGGTGTATATCAAACCAAAGAAAAAGAAAATGCGCAATATCATAGTTCACCACTAGGTCAAAATGCAATAATGTTGAGTTGCAGATTAACAATCTGCTAAATATTGAAGAAACTATAAATTATGACTGATTTAATTGAATTATTCAAATTTTCATATCCAACTGATGAAGCAAAGATTATCAAAATATCCAACTCCACATACAGAATTCAAAACAATCATAAATCTGATTTTCAAAGCACTACCAAACAACAAAACAGAACATGAAATTATCAATACACAATTGCCAACGGTTTTAGCCACAATTCGCTTCTAAATAACCATAAGAGTTCAAAACTGCAAACGTCAAAACACAACTAAAACAGGAAAAATAAGGAATTCCATTTGATCAATAAGTCACCTGAAAATGAATGAAAAGTTGCCATCTTAAATCACCACCATAACTATATATCCAAGAGATTTATGAAAATAATTCATCATACTGAAGTTCCAACAGCTTTTATTAATTATTAGCAGTCTAAACAGTAAGTAAACAAAAATCAGTATGGTACCCGAAAAATAATAATTAAAAAATAATTAGAAAAAGAGTAACATTTAAGTTGAGGAAATAGCCTTAAATGGTAAACCCCACCACCACCAGCAACCAGCAAAAAATTCAGAAGTACAAGTAAAATTCAACTGTTTCATTTTTCATGAAAAAGATCTAAAAACAGTAAATCTAATTACCAAAATTACCAAAGGAAAACAAAATAAAATGGACAAAAACCAAAATTTAGTCCAAAATTGTATTCCTACACTAAAAATAAAAAATAAAAAAAAAGGCAAAAAAAAAATAAAGAAAATTACCTGAAATGGTAAACACCAAGGCCATGCTTGACACCACACTTGAATTCACCCACATAGCAGCTCCCATCGGAGCAAGTCTGCACTCCAACACCGTGGCTCTGCCCATTACACCACTCACCAGCATAAGAATCCCCAGTGTAAAACTTATAAACCCCATATCCATGCCTTAAACCTTGTCTATATTGACCTCTATATCTACTCCCTCTAGACCAGCTCTCTATCCCAAACCCGTCATATCTCCCATCAATCCAATCACCCTCATATCTCCCATTCACAAAATAGTTATAAACCCCACTGCCATTGCATTTTCCTTTGTGAAATTCCCCTTCATAGAAATCCCCATTGCTATAAAACTCCACCCCTTCTCTTATAATCCTCTTCTCCTTCCGGATTTTGTTGTTGCTACTGCTATTAACATTTGACTCGCCAATAAACCATTGAACCGGCATGGATTTGGTTCTTGAAGAACAAAGACAAAGTCTTTTTGTGTTTACTTCCCATAATTGCTTGATTATTGTCAAATTTTGGTTAATTAAGTTCTTGTTCTTGCTTGCAAAGAAAAGGGTTATAGCAATAAAAATCAAAGCTAATAAAAGATTCTCTGATGTGGGTATTTCTTCTCTCCTGAAATAAAAAAAGAAAAAGAAGGAAAGCGAGAAGAGAGTAAAGAAAGTGAGCGAAACCATAGTAAGAACAGGTGTGAACCGGGCCGAACCGGTCCTTCTAGGAGTTGAACCAGACCGATTTGGTTTTCTTCTCTCTTCCCTTATTTTTCCTTCTAATTCTTGTTTCTGTTGTTGCTGCTTCTGCTCTGGTTTGATAAGTTCCTCTTCGGCTACATAAGTGAGGCTGTGGATGGATGATCGGACAGTAGGGACTGAACGGAGAAGTGACGACTGGTTTCTGGTGAGCTTCGCTTGACTTTTTTGGCCGTCCATTTCTGGGCTTGGGTCGGGGAAAGGAGATCCAATCTCCAATCTCCACCGTTTAAACTAATCTCCCAGTGTTAGTGGGCCGTCCTGTACCTTGAGATTCTGATAATCCTTGTTGTAACTGCTCCCGCCGGCGACATATCTCAGGCAGCGCACGTTAAGCAGTGGCGGAGCGCGCACGTTAGAGCCCACACACGAAGGAAGAAAAAGAGCAACTTGAAAGAAAGTTCCTTCCTTTTTTATAGAGAGAAACAGAGAGACGATTTTTAATTTTTGAGGGAGAGGCTCTTTTTGGACCGGGTTTTGATAAGATTTTATGGTGTAAGGGGAAGAGGGAGGGAGATTTAATCTGGCACGTAGGATGATGATCTGACGGTGGATATAAAGAGTGAATTTTTAACCGTTGGATTTAATCAAAACGAGGTTCCGGTCTTGACGGGCAATCAAATATGATGCAGTCGTCGGAGATGCCAGCCCCTTTTTCCTTTTATACTGTGGCAGGCCGGCACGTGCCAATACATTTTCAAAATAAGAACATTTTTTACACTTTTTCACAATTTTATGGTATTAAGTTACTTCATAGTCTCATCACCGTTGAATATTGTGGGTCCACTGTTTTATCACCGTAGAAGCTCTTATCATCCTAAGGATAGTAGTCTTCTAGGTTTGGAGATTTAGATTTGATTTAGGGTTTATTTTGTTATATAATTAATAATAATAATCATAATTAAACATTAACGAGTTATTGAGCAGTTTACAATAAATTAATAAAATACTAAATATTACTCATTAAAAATATCAATTTTCATAGTTTTAATTATAATTTTAAATGATTCTTAATATATTGATTGAGAATTATACTTCAAAATTAAGTCTAAATTCGAATTTGAATTTTTGTGTGAGAATGTTGATATTATTGAATTATAAAATTTATGAGTTTAATATTATATATTTATAATAGATATTTGTAATGTGTATAATATTTTTTTTTAAATAGTAATTTTAAATTGCTAATAATTGAATTGTATGATATTATTTTTTTATTATTACATATTTATTAATTATTTAAAAAAATCAATAGTTGAGAGTTTAAATATTAAATATTAATTTAGTATTATGGATCAACTTGATTGAATAATCTCCGTTGATTTTAGTATCGATAATTTTGACGGTTAAATGGATTTGTTGTAGGGGGTTTTGATGGGATGTCACGTGCGGCAAGGTGATGAGTTTCTTTGGAGTAATGATCAAAAGTTCACAAGGGGCGGTGGATGTGAGGATTGTGAATGGACAGAAGTTTGGATTAATTAATTAATTAATTAAGTGGTTAATTTGATTAATCATTTTCATTTTAGGAGGTAGAGGCCATAGCTATACTATTATCAACTCCAAAACATCTTTTTGCCTTTTCTAGGAGGTGCTATTTCTGCGGATAGATTCTTTACTGCTTCAACTTTTTATACTAAACTGCCATCACCTACTTTTTCGAAAGTGTACTTCCTCAAAAATTAATTTAAGTTAATTTTTTGAGAGGTTATTTTGTAAAAAGTGTAGTTTATTAAGTGTTTAGCAGGATTATAAGAATCGGATTAATTCGATTGGTTTAATTAAAAGAATTAAAAATCGATCATCAGGTTGGTTCGGTTATATTATATATTCAGACAGAGAGAAAATCTGACCAGTCGATTGGCTCGGTCCGGATTTTCTAACAGAGGAATTTTTTTTTTAGAAATTTTTTTTGCCATATTTAAAAAATTTCATTTTCAAGAAAAAAAAAATTTGAAAAACTCAAGTTAATACGGGTCAGTCCATTTCAGTCAGACATTTGTATAAGTAGATCACATGCTCACATTTGAACCTAGGTTCCGAACTTTAGATTTTCACTCCTGCGTGCATAAAAAGATAATCTTATTGGCTACTTTTTTAGTAATGAAAAGATGAGTTTTTCAATATATAACACATTCCAGTGACAGAGCCAAAAAAAATTTATATTGATAGCCAAATTTCTTAGATCACAATTACATTAAGGTGATATATATAATTAAACTAACATTTATATATTTAAAGAAAATTTTATATATTTAAAGAAAACTTTCACTTAAAATAAAGGGGCTAAATACAATATATGGCCAAATTTTTATAATTTTACACTTAAAAATTTTTGTATTTTGGAGGCTAGGAAGCCATGGCCACCCTCGGTCCCTCTAACTCCGTCATTGCCCCATTCCAATTTTGCATTTTTTTAATATGAGATAACTCACTTCTCTCATTCATTTTTCTTAGCATAGAGTTTATTTTGAGTTTCAAATTATTATTCAATCATTCACCATTTTGAGCATATTAATATTCAAATTTATATTTTTTATGTATGAAAACACAAATTCGAATAAATTTCTCACTATCGAGTAGTAGGATCCACTCAAATTTGGGTCTCAAAATGATTACTTAATGAGTTAATTTGATATAATTTATTCTAAGTAATGGTCTTAAATTCATATATTTTCTAAGTAATATTTATTAATTGTTATAGTAACGTTCATTAATTTTAATTATATTTATTTTTAACATATAAATAATAAATATATGATATTATTTAAAATTTTAGTTCGATCCTGATTGAACATCTGATTCGTGACCCTATGCCTTCACCGGTTTTAAGATCAGGCCGAATTTGAAAATATTGGTGTTTAGTTTACATATTAACTTTTTAAAAAGTAGATTTTTTTATTTGACATGTATTATTTTTTCCTATGAGATATCTATCATAAAAGACCATAATACCTTAACAATTAAATTACATATGTAATTGTAATTTTCTTTAGTTTTTAATTAAAAATATTTTTGTATTCTAAAAAAAAATTAAGAATATTTTAGTAAATTAAATTTGAGTTCAACACAGAAAATTCAATTTAACTGGTCTCCTATATAAGTTATTTATTATACAACATGAAAAATTGGACAATCTACTTTGCGGGAAGTTTTTTTTTATAGTGCAAATCAAATACTCTTAAAATATTTACTTTCACGACAAGAGAAGTTGGACAATCTACTTCGTGAATTTTTTTTATAGTGCAAATTAAACACTTTCAAAATATCTACTTCTCAAAAATTATTATTTCATTCCTTTACTTATTTTATATCATACGATACCTAAGGACTGTCAAATAAACATTTCCCCTTAAACCCACAAATTCTCATTACTTCTTTTTTAACAAATCTTGCAAATAAATTTATGATTTTTTTAAGTAAAATGTTCAAACAAGATTATTGTACATAAAAAATAAATAAACTACATGCATATTCAAATTATTTGAATAACAACAGCTGTCTAAAAAAAAAAGTAAATAAATGCCATTTTCAAGAGAAAGAGTTCAATGTGGCTTTGGAAATTTCTCCAAATCCCTTATTTTTTTTACTTTAGGGGAAAAGAATGATATTCTCTTTCCTTTTTTTTTTTTTTTTTTTGGTTTTTCTCTATTTTTGTTGATCTAAAATTTAAAGTCCAACTTTTCTTTTTTTTGAGTTGAATTACGGCTTTACATTGCAAAAGAGAAATCATATAACTTGATTTTGTGAAGATATGGATTTTCTATATTGAGCTAAAATAATCAAACAAATAGAAAATTTTATTTTTATCTAATTTATCTATATTTGAAAACAAATTTATATGCTCCTACAATTGTAGGAGTAATTTGGAAAAAAAAATAAAATAAAATTGTAGGAGTAAATAGTCAAAAGGGTAAATGAGTCTTTTCCCTTCATTTGATCAAATTTAGAAAATGATAGTGATGGTAAAATAAAATAAAATAAAAAATCACATGCACATCTAACCTTTTTTTTTCAAAAATATTAGAATTATAAGTATTAAATTAAACGATTTTTTTTTTCTACAAATTCTCAGCAACAATTCAAAGTTATATAAAGATATATTCCTCTTTTCCCATATGGGTTCCTAGAAAAAAATAAATAAATAAATAAAATTGAATGAAGTATTAGGGATAACTGTAGTGAAGCATCAGAATATCCCGACTAGATTGGCATTTTCTTAATATTAATCACAAGAGCTCTCTAAAAATTATTATTAATCAAAAATAAAAATAAAAAAATCAGTACAAAAAGAATAATCATTTAAACCTATAAGGCCAACTCCAATTCAAAATACAGTAATTTTTACACTAAAATGATGTAACTACTGTAAATTCATCTTCAACCATCAACTTCATTTCTAACACCAAAAAAAATATTCTATTTATATTTCCTTTTATCTCTCATTTTATAATTTTTTATTACTTCCATATTATTTTGTTAATTTACAAATTATGCCCAAAGCTATTTTTTTTTTTTTACATATTCATCCAATAAAAATATAATTTGTTATTTAATAATATTAAATTAAATAAAAATTAAATTAAATTATACATATTATAAAAAGACCGATGTACTATTTATATATTAATAAGTAAAACATAAATTTTATTTAAAAAAAACATATAAAACAAACATTACATTGAATAATTAATAATAGTAAATCAAATTATTATTTTGAACTATAGAATTAAAGTAAATATTGTATTTTATTTTATATATATATATAGTTTAAAGTTATTATTATTATTATTATTTAAAAAAAAAGAGAAGAATCGAGAATTAGGTAGAGAGAGAGAGAGAGAGGAGATAGGAGCCCGATCGGCCGACTTCTGGCCAGCCACTGCCGACACCGCCACCACCATCGTGTAACTCAGTGTCCGGCGACCTCACCAGCACTGGTCTCGTCTCGGACCGCCATTGGAGAAGCGGGAACGTGCCATGTAAAGGAGTCTCGTCAGCAGAAACTTTCGATGAAGATTTCGGCCGATCCTGGCAGCCAAATTGAGCAAGGCTGGTACCGATCGACTCCTTTTGAAGAGAGCTTTCTATTGGTATCCACCTCGCCACCTCTTGTTCACCGGAGAAGGAGATCGAAAAATGCATAGCCGAATCTTTCGAGCCATTTTTCAGTGAAACAACGGCGAGTGGAGGAGAGTGGGTGATGTTTTTGAGTTCTTGGCTTCCAAACGAGCAATTTGGTGTGTGCGGCGCCTGCAATCGCCACCGTCGGCGGATGCGCGTCGTCGGCGAGTGGGTCCCATGTGTCGCCAGTGATCCCAAATTTCCAATGAGCAGCATTTTTCACGTGCAACGTGGTTTCAGAGTTAATTCGCGAGGTTTCGACTCCGGTGAGCCTAAAACGTTATGTTATTGATTTTATGACTGTGTTTTAATTGTCCGAAAAATTATTATTTTGCATATATTTATATGTATTCGGAGTTAAATTAATAAGATGAATGGATTATGGGATTTTATAAATTTATGTGAATTTAATTTGTATAAGTTTATATTATTTTGATAAGGATTCCAATTTTAGAAATATTTCTTTATTGTAAAAAAATAAATTTGAAGTTATATGTGACTATGAAAAATATTTACGAATGTATTGGAATTCTTAAATTCGTATAAATTGATTTTAAGGAGTTTATAATTAAGTATGTATATATAATTCTTTTATTAGTTTTAATTGTTTATTACTTTTTTAAATAAGTGAGCTTTTAAGTAAATTATTTTTAAAGGTGTTATAAGTATATTATTAATATTTTTCTAGTATATGTATATATGCTTGAGTTGATAAAATAAATTTGATTATGATGATGATTATTGAGTTAGAGATCCAAAATGGGGTTGTTGAACTATTGATGATTGTTGTGAGCCGTGATGGCAATTTAAAAGTGTTTATTTTATTTGTTTTAGTTGGGTTAAGTCCTAGTTATAGAGGAGGAGACTCTGCCGAAATCTCGACATAATCTTTAAAGTTAGTTTGAGTATGTTGTAATTAAGTAGTCAGTGTTCTGATAATAATTCTGTTATGCAGTATTTGTGTTTCAGGCGTCTCTCTAATTACGAGATGTAGCGCTTGAGGCGCGCTTGAGGAGATCTAATTGGAGATCTGTCTAATTTATGAGTTATATAACTTAATATAATGCTCCATTCTCTTTTATTTAATTAATGTTTCACTTGCATTCATACATTGATTGTTTGGATGTTATATATATAAATATGCATTATGAATATGAGTTAAGAATTCAAACATATGAATGTGATTGTTTTGTTGTGTTTATAATGTTTATTAATTGTGATTGTTCGGATGGGATCATGATGACATAGGACCACACATGATTGAAATATTATTATA
>CATKHJ010409208.1:0-50389 GCA_949750685.1 Vernicia montana | reverse complement strand
AGATAAGGCAAGCAAGACCATGATGAAGGTTGTCAAGGGGGTGATCTGCCATTTGATTAATGTAGACAAATAACATTATGTCTTTCCATGCTTTGGAGTCAAATTAAAAAAGAATAAAATAAATATCATCAGAGTTTCCAGGTCTTAATTCCACTAGTAAAACCCCTTAGTTCAATAGTCAGTTCTGTTCAGCAGAACCATCTATCCAATAGGCATGGGTCAGATGATGAAAGAAGTTAACATACATGCTTCCCACTTACCAGTAGGTCATATACTCATATTGTTCAAATCAAGCAAGAACATCCTGCACACAGCAGTGTGACTTAGGCTGATTTATGAATGGCAAAAGAGGAAGCACCAACTTATTGAACATATTATTTATTAATTGCTTCAACAGACACATGGCATAAGGTCAATTAGGAGTACTACTGGCATTAATTTTTTTATGCCTTAGTCAAGTTTATTCTATAGACTTGCAATCTCCAAAAAAAAAAAACAGTAGTTCTGAGTAGACTTACCTTAGGCAGGATAGCAAAAGGCGGTGAATCCCCCACCAGCCCACCAGTAAATGAAGCTGCTGGTGCTTGGATGTTTAATCCAAGTTTTCTAAGCAAGACTACTAGGCCTTTATCTAATAGAATGTAAAACACCCAAAAGTTTGGGGCCCAGTATGCATGGCAAAGTCCCCTGCCAAAAGGAAACATACGGCTGATAACTTGCTGTATCTGCAAAGAAGGAATTATACAATGAATGCACCATGCAAAAGTATTACAAGAGGTAGTGATGACTTTAACTGTTACTTCAATTATATCCGCAAGAACATTAGTATTTATATCTACAAAGCAGGAATAACATATGGCTCCTTATACAGGTGATTCTGTTGTATCTGAGAACTTTGAATTATATAGGACACTATGCTACATCTGCAAAAAACAATTGTGTTTGTGTGTGTCTCTGTGTGTGTGTGTGTGTGTGAGAGAGAGAGAGAGAGAGAGAGAGTACATATCATAACACGAGAATGTCTTCAACAAATATAAGGATCATGTCTACTACACTTTTAACTTACAAAGATGCAAATTGCTGGAGCTTTAAAATCTCTAGAGCAGCATTACACAAGTTGGTGTAGAAGCACTATAAACTCGATCTTCAATAAGAAGATAACAAGAGGCCTACTTAGTAGACCCTCTGCTTTGAATTAGCCCAAAACACTCTATGGATATTGACTAGGGAACATTCCCAGCTCCATCCGTGTTACAGATTGCTCAAAAATAGTTACATACTTGGCAATTAAAGAGACAGGTATAATTCAACATTGTCCAAATATGATGAAAATAGGACAATTATATGATAAAAAAATCTTAAAATAGTACAAGTCTCCCTTGAGATTATATCAAGCTAATAATAAAACTAAATTAAAATACGGGTAGATAGAATTATAACAACTACGATGTATCATATGATGTTAAAATCCCAATATTAGCTTCATTTTTGCAAGGAGTTAAAATAGTAGGTAGGTAAGAACAATCACACTAGAAAAATAAACCAGCATGATGTGATTAAATATCTAACATGGTAATTAACAGGTACATTGGCTAGAATTTTACAAATTAAATTATAGGAGATGTGAATTACCTGCCCATGATACAAAAATGGACCATATGCAACTGCGAAAACCACCATGACAACAGACCCCATAGCTGAAAGCCGCCAAAAACCCCTCAGCAAACCTTTCCAGCAATAATGCCTCAACAAATACACAAAGTAAACTGGCGCAGCCACAGCAAACAAGTGCTTAAAACATAATAAAAGCGCAAAAATGAAACCACCCATCAAATCCCTCCCTTCTTGCAAGTAGGAAATGGACAGCATCAGCAGTCCTAGCAAAAACCCATTGTACTGAAAATGCATAGAGTCCACCAGTGTAAGTCCTGGTGACCAAACCACCAATGCCCACATTAAAACTCTCTTCCTAGACTCCAATTTTTTTGTCAATCTATAAACTCCATAAAAAAGACACAAATCTGAGACCATCACACTGATTCTTTGAAAATAGATCACTGTGTTCGATTTATAAATGAGACCTCTGCGGATATCAACTATTTGGGGGTCAATAAAATGGGCAAAGAAGGAGAGAAACCATTCGTAATAGGCAAAGAATGGAGGGTAATCGAGAGTCCAGGGGCTGGTCTCATCAATGTACCATTGAGAGAGAGGGAGAGAGTGGGTTAAAGCAAGCCAATGTCGGTGGACCTCAAAATCTGTGCTGTGATATGACGGTACCAATAGGAGCTTTATGCATGCTGCTATTCCGAAGAACCATAAAAGTTGCTGTGAGATGGTGGATTCAACATGCATTAGGAGTTTTTTGCCTTCCATAGTCAAATCTGATTAGCTGAGAAAGAAAATGTGGAAAGAGAGAATCCAGTAAAATCCTGTGGATTTTTCACTAAGATTTGATGCAATTACATGCAGGTTGCCCAATATTTGAACCCAATAACTGCTTGTTAATAAACTGGGGAGAAGAGGGATTAGAAAACTTGCGATTGCTTAAAAAACAACTTCTCAGTCTGCATCAAGAAGTGATAGTAAATGAGAACAATAACAAATATCAGATGAAAACCCCATAAAACAACATATTGTTTAATTGTGGAGAAAGCAAAAGAACACAGAACAAAAATAATATTTTGGTTCAGATTCAAAGTTCTTCTAAGAAAATAACAAAAGTAATCTTGCATGGGTAAAGTTACTATGCCAAGTTATCTCTAGTTTCCACCTTGTTTTCCACATAATATAGCTAAGTGTGAAATTGCTCAAAGACATTTGATGAGACTGTAATCTCTTCATCATTTATTACCAGCACTATCTTTGCCACTCGTTTTCCCTAACTCCTACATCCTTACTCACTTAAGATGCTAACATATTCTAATCTATCACAAGTCTTTATTATATCTCAAACTATGTTTCAATATAGCTTAATTGTAATCATTCACAAACTTGATAAATCCCCACTAAATTTCCTTCTATGATGTATACTCTCTAAAGCCGTAATAAAGCATCTGAAAAACCTATAATCGTACAATAAATAAACTAATTTAATATGCAAATAACTAAATTTAAACTTTTAAAGTTCTACTTAAACTACTTCTAAGATTCTACTGAAATTTCAGCAAAACCTCCTCTATAACTAGGATATTTACCTCCTACAACAAAGAAAAATAAACACTTCTAAACAGCCCTCATGGCTCACAAAAGACAATTGCAGCATGATCAACTCTGCTGCTCCATCTGGGCCTCCAACTATATCACATCCTTCTTTAAAATGTTAGATATTACAGTAGCACATTCATAACGAAAGATATATCCATATTACAAGCATACCATTCAAATCATTAAGATAAATTTAAATCTAAAATTGAATCTATACCTTTTTAATCTATCTCAATTATTCTACTATTCATATAATACCATCAAAATATAAATAAGTCAAAGTTCTACTCACACCACAATCTAGACAGAAGAATTCCATAATGATCCAAAACTTTAAATTATATATATATATATATATATATATATATATATATATATATATATAGACATGTCCTCAACATACATAAATTATGTAAATTTATCAAATTAAAATTTTTCACTTTAAAACTAATATTACTACCAAACTATATTTACTTGATAAAATTTAATGAATAACAGACAATAACCAAAACTCAACAATCACAAGCAATACTCATTTCCGCTCACATGATCCCATCCTCCTTTTACAATTTATATACTTAAACAACCATATTAAATCACCAAGTTCTATTATTGTTGATTTCAACAATTTAATTTACAAAATTCCCATCTACCATTGCATTCAAAATCATTCTCCACCAAGCAAAGGTCTAAACTTCTCCAAACCAAAGATCACAAGGATTTTTAAATATCAGCCTTCTTTCAAAACACGTACTTGTAGTAACATCCATGTTTAAGGTTCAATATCAAGCCTTATTTAAATGTGAATTTTATATATGATTATCAAGTTAATTATTCATTTCATTTACATTATAACTCTTACTTTTATTTTCTGATTATTTCTATTAATTACAGCTTATTCATTATTTTTGTCATACTCTTAACCTTAGCCTGTGTTCTCTAGTCTCAAATTACAATTAGTATTTAAAAATATATATATACATGGCTTAAATTCGTCCTTTCCTTTTTATCCAGTAATGATGATTAATTTGGAAAACCAAATGGAATGAGTTTCATAGCTTATAAATTCCAAGTCTACTATCCAATAAACTAAAAACCCAAGTATAACTATCTAAGGAAACCAAAATCCAAGTCCATCTATCAACAATCAATTATCTATAAATCTTCAACACAGTCTAGGCATTTATTTCCACTAATTACCCTGGCTAAAATACTTTGAAAATCAAAGTACCTCATAATGAAACTTCTATGGTTGTAATTCATAACAAGACTTACCAATGAGAAGTTAAATTTTAAATTGATTGAAAAACACATAAGAAATTGGAATTCAATTACACAAAGGTACGCTAACAACTGTGGGGTGTGAGGTTTACATACCGACGGCGAACGGAGTTGCTAATAGCTGTAATTGGAAGAGCTTTGCTCACTAATAACTCCGGTGGCCACCACACATGGAGGAGAATAGTAAATTTCAGCCGATCAACACCGCAAATCCAATTCCATTCTAAAAAGGAATCTGCTGTAGTTGAATTTCAAGCAAAATTTGAAGAGGAGAAGAATGTACTAGTGTTTAGGGGTGAAAAGGAAGAAATTTTTGGTGCTTGCTCACTGGAAATGGTCAGCCGGTGGTGGGTTGGGTTACTTGCCTCGTCACTCTCTCTCTCTGGCTCTCTACTCTGTTTCTCGATCTTTCTTGGCCTTCCTCTCTTATTATTATTATTAATACCTCCGTTTTTATTATAAAAAATTTAAAGTGACAATTATAAAAATTGGAATGAAGATAAAATTTAAAAAAAAATTAATAAATATTGTAATAAATTTTTAAAATGGCAATTATATTAAAATAAAATCACTTTTCTAAAAAAAAAAAAAAAAGTTATTAAGAACCGAATTAAATATTATTTTAAATTTTGGGGTGTTACAATTTCCTATGCAAAGTTTTATTAATATTGAATCTGTACATTTGATGTTAATACTTCAAATATATGCACTTTTGCAGCACTAATATCTTAAAAACAACATTCAATTTAAAACTCCATTTTCCAAATGCCAAATTTACGATTAACAAATCATAAGTTAATGTTTTGCATATATATATATATATATATATATATTAAAGTCAATTGCTGACTTAATGATTTTGTGTTGAAATCAAAAATTAATAAATTGGTATCAATGCTGAATCACAAAATAAATCCCATCAAATCATTTTGGCAATAGATGCCAAATTACATAGAAAAGAAAGTAACCTAATTTCACACTTTAAAGCCTATAAATCAGTTTGTTGCATAATCATATACACAAAAAAAATTAACTTTGCCACTACAGCTATTTCAACAAAAAACATCAACAACTGTCTTCTATCTGCATATTTTTTTACCAAAAAAAAAATAATAATAATACCAGCTTTCTTTGTGTCTGCATGTTCATGTATTACGTACTTCTTTGTCCACAACTTTGTTGAGTTTGCTGTGTAACTCCACTAGGTTGACTCAGCTGAGTTAAAGTACTTTCTTGAGTTTATTGTAGTTGACCAACTTGGCTTGAATGGGAGCCACCTGAACTCCTTTCCTGCAATGATGACAAATTTTTTTTTAGTTGCCCTAATGAATGCATAAATGCAAATTTTTTATTGTATTCAAAATATGTACTGCTTTAGTTAATTAAAAATAAAACCATAAAACTTCATAGCTAACAAACCTGCTTTGCTTCAATTTAGAATGCATATTTTACATAAAATGCAGTGAAATATGGATACTTACATAAGATGCACCACCATGCATTGCTGAGCTGCCTTGGAAGAGGTTGTTTTAAGATCCTCTATGTCTAGGCTGCTTTGACTGAAAATTAAAAATAATAATTAAATTCCCCTGATTCATTCTCATATTCTTTACTATGCTAAGCTAAAAAAAAAAAATTAGAAAATTCAGTACCCTATTTGCCATGTTCACTGCTGCCCCAGTATTCTGATTCGGGAATGAAGTTCCAGCATTAACTCCTGAACTTGCCATAATCTATGTGATCTCTTGTTGTGACCTAACTGCCCACAGTGTGTGCACCTCATTTGCACCATCCCTTTCCTTTTAAGCTTATTTACAGTTGCTGCTTGCTCAAGTTCCTCTGCTTCCTTTCTCCTTACTTTTGGTTTTCTACCTCTTTTCTTCAACACAACTGGAGGTGAGGTGATTTGATTCCTTCCATCACTTTTAGGCCACATATCAGGTCCATTTGTGGGTTCAATTGTGTGGCTATAAACTCTTAATCATGTGGATACACGATAGCATGAATCCACATACTTCTCAAGGTCATCATTTTGACAGTATATGCAGACAATGGCATGCACATAAGGTATA
This sequence comes from Vernicia montana, assembly GCA_949750685.1. Lineage (NCBI taxonomy): Eukaryota > Viridiplantae > Streptophyta > Magnoliopsida > Malpighiales > Euphorbiaceae > Vernicia > Vernicia montana. The sequence goes on along the minus strand of CATKHJ010409208.1, from coordinate 43,829 downwards.
CCTGTTAACTGCCACCTCCTGCATGTGCATGTCTTAGCATCCAAATCAACCACAAAGTTACAAACTGATGACCCTTGCCATGCACCTGAATCCTATTAGATTCAACAAATGTTGGAAAATAATCTACAGACAAGTCTTTAATTTTCTCCATTTTTTTTTTAAGACAGATGAGGTTTGTTGAAGCTTTATGCATGTCTTGTTTTTTCTTTGTTATCCTTCTCATGAGTTGATTTTTGATCATTTCTAGCATAGTCATGATGAGTCTTATTATTGCTTCTAAAATATACTTGTTCAAGCTTTCACATATGTTGTTGAGGAGAATGTCACATTTAGCATCTGTCTTGAAATAGGCCCTGCTCCAATTTTGTGGAGGTCTCTGTCTAAGCCAGTATTTGCACTCTCCTAATTTCTTCACCTTACAATTGCATGAAACATTTGGGCCTGGACAAACATGTGGCTTCGGCTCATAATGAAGAAAAAAAGGCCTGAACTCCATGGGCCAATGAAAAAAAAAAAATGAAGAAATTATATCAAATACGCTTTTTTTAATTTTTTTCAAAAATATCTTTTTATTTTTTTAAATTCTTAAAAATGTCTATTTTTTTTTATACTTATGATATATTTGTGATATACCTTTAATATACTTTTGATATATCTATGATATACCTTTAAAAATTGAGTATTTTTAAAATAAAAAAAAAATTTAAATAAAAAATTTAATAAATATATTTTAAAAAAAAAATATTTTATCTTTTTGAAATATTTATGTATAAATAAAAAAAAAAATACAGAGGATCATTACAATTAATAATTGGACCACCTGTAATTGTTTCCTATTAATTTGTAACTTTAATGTGAATCTTAATTAATATCCATTTATAATAGTACTATTTTACAGCAACGTCATTGATTATTTTTGAGGAAAAAAAATAAAAAAATAAAAGTTTTTCCTTTGTCCAACCCTTTCTCTCACCTTCTATCTTCTGCTCTTCATTCATATAAATAAGCAAACACTATATATAATCTTTATTTTTTTTCCCCTTCATGAAAAAAACATATGTTTAGTTGAATAATAAAAGTTGTAAAAAATATATGAAATGTACTTAGAGGGGGTAGACAAGAGAAAAAAATATATATTTTAACTAATTAATATTCAAATATATATATGTATATATTATTTTTGATATGTAAGGTATATAATTAAAATTAGTTTGTTAAATTTAGGGTACAATCAATATTTTTAAATGTTTAATTACAATTAAAAATCTGTAAAAATGTTTTTTTTTTTTTCATTTAGGCCATGAAAATATAATAATTATCAATTTCATAAAAACCTTAATTATGTATCTCACAGAATCACCTTCTAGCATAGGACATAAAAAGGAGGCAACTAAAACTAAATCATACATGGTGTGCTTGAGTTGAGCATATATGTTATAAAAGAGTGTTGGTGTGTTGCAATATATATTAATACATGCGTGAGATTACTTTGGTTAAATATCAAAAAAATTTCACATGGTCACTGAACCGAAATTCAACCTAAAAAATTCACATGACATGCCACATCATCAAATTTTACCGTATCACCACGTAAAATTAATTTTCTTGATTTTTATTTTCTTCCTTTTTTTTCTTAATTTTTCATAAAATATTAAATTTTCTATATTTTTTTCTTTTCTCTCTCCGTGCTAAAAAAAGTCGTCTCTAGGAATGGCAATGGGTGGGGCGGGACGGGGCGGGTTTTGAGATTTTCGTCTCCGTCCCATGAACAGTCGAGGCAAAGGTAGGGCGGGATAAATTGGGTTCGGGGCAGGCGCGGGACGGAGACGGGGATCCCCATTTATTTTTTTATAATTTTATTAATGTTAAAATTTCATAATTTATATATTTTGATAAAAATATTATACATATTTATGTTAAGTTTTATATATTATTAATTAATATTTAAATAATAATAATATAATTAAATACTTAATAATATAATTTTAAAGAAAACTAATAATTTATATACATATGTAATATGAAATTATAATAAAAAATTCATATTTATTAATTTTATGAAATCGAAACGGAGATCGGGGCGAAGAGGTTCAATCCCATCCCCGCCCCATTACCATAGTCGTCTCTTCGCTGTTTAAAAATAAACACTTGGGAAAAAAAAGTACGTGGAATCCCAATTATTTATTTATTATTGTTCCTCCACTACCAAATTTAAAAAAGCTTATGAATCAGGAATTTAATTTCTAGGGTTTTGATTTATATAAAAAAAATAAATAGAAAAAGAGGAGGATATCAGACTCAATTTTCCGTCTGATTTCGATTTTATTAGGCATGGAAATCGAGGTGTCGAGTTAATATTTTCTGCAGCTTCAACGACGGCTGCTGCTTCGTTTGCTTTATTTAGAGGCCCCGAATTTTGCATACCAAAACCCTCATCTCTCGCTCGAAACCTGTACACTTTCTAATTACAGTTTCATTGCCCTTTCAATGTAGACAGAACAATCACAGAGCTCTGCGAATCATGTGCTCCGTTTCAATCTCCAGTTCGGAAGTGCAACCGGGCGACCCGATGATCTTGTAGCTTCTATTCTATCCAAGGTATGGATGGATTTTGAATTGATTGAAAATTTTGGGAATTGATTTTCTTGTTTTATTGGAACCAGTGAAATGTCCTCTTATCTTTGGAGGTAATTAATTCCCAATAATAAATGTTAATTATGCTGTTACAAGAGTTTGAGTGAATTCGTTAATGCATAGTGTGATGTGGTGTACTGTTCAACACCAACTTCGCCAGGGGGTGGTTATAGGAGTGCTTTGGGTCGTCTTATGTTTAGAACTAAGGAAATGGTTCAAGCCATTGAAGCTCCTGATATTATAAGGAACAAGGTGTCCTTTTCTTTTTTGGGGTTTCTTGATGGAGAGGTCTCTCTCAAAGGAGAAAATCTTAGGTGGATCTAGTCCACCACATCAAATTATGAACTATCCAATCATGATTTTTCATAAGGTGAATATGAAAATTAACTACCTGAATTATAAGATGTGTATTGTAATTAACACGTCTACGTGTTAGATCATCATTGGTAATTCATAATCTGACGTGGTGAACTTAGTTCACCTAAGAATTTCTCCTCTCAAAGGTAGGCCAATTAATCTGTATTATGGCTATCATTGAATTCTAGCTCGCAATCTTACAGGCTATATCCAATTAATCTGTAAATGTTAAATACGAGAGAGAAAATAAAAAAATTAAGAAAAATTAATATTTTCAGAAACAAATTTAAAAAAAAAAGAAAGAAAATAAAAATTAAGAAAATTAATTCCATGTGGCATAACGACGTGATAATATGGCATGTCACGTCAGTCTTTCAAATTTGTACTCTGACCAGTGACTTCTATGTGAAATTTTTTTGAAATTTTAAGTACTTCCTAAAAAAAAATTATCACATTGAAAAAATACTTAAATTTAATAATTTTTAGTGCTATTTATCCGATTACTTTAAATCTAGATCGATAGAAGATGATGTTCGTATATATATAATTAATTGAGTAAAGAGCTTCTTTTTATTTTTGGTTTCCACCTCCCCCTTCATTCTTAATTATACAAACACAATAATAATAATAATATATTATTCACTGAAAAATCGAAATCCAAGTAGAATAAAATTTCAAAACCTTAAACATTCATTTTTAAATTAATTTCCAACCTAAAGTGTACCTTACATGCTCTAAAATGTAAATAAACACAAGTTAAATAATCATATATGTTTATAAAGGTATTTGATTGTTATTGTACTGATAGCTCAATGATTAAATATTTTATTTGTAAAACAAGACATATACTCGCGCATATTTCAAATATATGTCCATTGAATTTTAATTATATATTGTTGCAAAAAAAAAATTATATATTTTTATATAATAATTGAATTCCAACATTAATAACTCTTTTTTTTCAAAATTTTCAATGTGCGAGAAAAAATTTAAAATTTTCATTCAATACAAGTAGTTTTTTTTTTTTTTTTTTTTTTTTTTTGCAGTTATTCAATACAAGTATTTCATGTTCTAAACTGTAACGCAGTTCTTAACCTAGAAGAATTAGTAATTGGAGGCTAAAGTTTCACGCAACTTTCAAGAATAAACTGGCGAAGGACACGACACATTTTACAATCTTTTTCATCATATTATTTTTATTTTTCTTTATTTTTTTATATATTTTTTAAGTCAATATAATAATTTAAATTTTGAATTTAAAATGTCTTTGGCAAAATTTTTTTTTTAAAATGTTGAAAAATATAAGTGTTATTATAGATAAATTAATTATATGTGGATATTATTTAAACATTTTTTAGTATGTATTTTAAAGAGATTATAGTATAGGGCTATTTCATTAATGTTGTATACACTAAATGTTAGTTATTTCTCTATATAAAGGAAGTTATAGTTAATCTAATAATAAGAGTTTCGAGCCTTTTTTCTCTCTACATATTTTCTTCTCTCTCTTTACTTTATTGCTTTATATTTCTTCTTATAGTTTTCGATATACTGTGCTAATAAGCCGATTTACAACACATTATCAGTACGAGCTTGATGCTACAATAATAGGATATTACTTAGGTTAATATAAACTCCCTAAGTTAGAGATAATAGATATTCTTTGATCATGTTCATGCAAGGTACGTGATTACTTGACAATTTGTATGGAATATTATTGGTGTTACTTGACAATTGACTGGTATAGCTATAATGTTTCGTTAATTACTGATATTCGTGGATCGTGTTCATTTTACTCAAATTCAATTTAAATTTTAGCTTGATGCTACAATAATAATATTATTATTATTATTATTATTTGGAGATATTATTATCTGATGTTATTTAATCTTAATTAAGTAAACATAATTTCTGAATAACTTGTACTCTAAAATTCGTGTAGAATTAAAATAAATTAATACAGTTTATAAAGAACTTATATTCTAAATTATAATTCCTGAATAACTAGTATCATCTATAGTTTATGAATAATTTGTATTCCTATAGAATTAAATAAATTAATACAGTTCATGAATAACTAGTGTTATCTATAGTTCTTGAATAACTAATTAAATAAATAAATAAAATATAAAATTCTTGAAAAATTGATCATAAATTACTGAAGAATTAAGTATCATAAATTTATAGTACACTAGTATTCTAATTTATTAAATAACTGATATCCTACGTTTCTGAAGAACTAAATAAATTGTTTATAAGTTTTTGGAAGACTGATTTAATTTTGATACTATTCTCTTTAGAATAAAATTCAATTATATTTAGAATCACTTCACAGCTAAAATTGTGTGGTGTTAAAGTTATAAAACATAATATGTTATAGAAGACATATATTATTTTTCATGCCTCTAACATACTCCTGCAATAGCAGTATAAAGAGCGCAAATTTACAAAATATTGAACTTGTTGCTTGCCTTTTAGTGGTTGAAATGAATAATAAATTGCTAATAAGAAATCATTAAGTAAGGCCCACTAGTACAACAATAATCCATGAAGTGAATGTTGTAGATAACTAAAAGTTAAAACTCAATAGTGGGATACTTTTGGTAGATCATGAGAACTCTGGAAGAGAAACAATCCACATGGAGGACATAACTCAGCTGAATCCGTAAACTCCCTGAATGAGTAATTTGCAAAGATTTTGCATTTTTATTATTATTCTTATTGCTTTGTTGGATTTTATTTTTAATGTTTTTAAATTTTATTTTGATTATATTTTACCAATAAGTTGTGAATTATAATTTATGAATTACTTCATTATTGTTTTATTCTCAGTATACATGAAAAAACTGTTGCTTTGAATTTATAGTTCAATAATAAAACTTTGAAGGTTTTATATGACATGTCATTATGCATATTATATATACTCTCCCTTTACAACTTGTACATGGATATGAGCCTAATATTTCGCATATGCGAGTTTTTTGTGTGCCATGTATGTGCTAATAATACCACTTCAATGTGTGAAAATGTGTCCACGTAGAAGACTTTAAAATTATTTTAATGAGATACATTTTCTGGCATTATAGGGAGAGAAAATCACATATTAGTGCTAAAAATGTTGAGAAATGTTAGTGTTAAAAATGTTGAGAAATTTCCTGAAATGAATACTATTTAAACAATTTTGATCTATGTACAAGTCATAATGAACTAGAAGTTCATAAAATAATACAGTTGCAACAAATTGCAACTCAACTGCCAGATGCATTTATATATGCCAAAAGAGTGACAAAGTCTCATATTCCAGCTGTTAATACCTTAGTAAGGGTTGTGGTTCCTATTGAAAATAGAAAATCAATATAGCTTGACACACGTCAGAAATGTGGATAGTAAATTGGAACTAAAAGATAAAAATCTATTAAAAAAAAGCAGCGTCACTAAGAAAATCTCCTGAAAAGGAATATCTCAGTCAAAAAGCTATAGCCAATGATGAGACACATACTGAGATAATGGAATAATTAGATCCTCCAAATACGACTCTTTGAGTTGATGATCATATGAATGAAAATTATGAGATCTCAATTAATTTTGTGAATACAGGAAAAATGTTTGATAGAAACTTATTTATCGTCGATGATAAATTTGTCTCAACAATAGCTTTTGCTATCGCAAGAGACAATCTGGATCCATAACCTATGAATATGAATGTCAGCATAGACATGACTGCTCATCATAGAAAGAGGCAATTCAGGCCTAGCTATACTCGCTATTTAAACGCATGATATTCGAACTTGTTATGCTGATTCTCTAAAATGTGAAATCAATTGGGTATAAATGGGTGTTTGTCCGAAAGCGTAATGAGAACAATGAAGTGGTAAGATATAAAGCGATACTAGTTGCCAGTGTTTTTCGCATAGACCTGATATTAACTAATGAGAAAATTCATTATCATGTTATGAATATGATCACGTTCCGTTAATTAATATGACAGTTAAAGAAAGGCTTGATATGCGCCTTGTGAAAATGATATTTATATGAGAGTCCTAGAATGACTAAATATAATATAAATAAATGCACATCAAACATGTGACATAAATTACATCAAATTGCAGAAATCCCTGTATGAATTAAAGTAATATGGACATATGTAGTATAATCGTTTGTTTGAATTCTTATTGAAAGAAGGATATGTGAATGATACACTATGTCCATTTGTATTCATAAAAGATCACAAAATGATTATGTTATTATTGCAGTATATGTTGATGATCTAAATGGGACTCCTAACGAACTCTTGAAAAGTGAGTTCAAAATGAATTTAGGAGAAACAAAATTTTGCATTGACCTGTAGATCAATCATTTATCTCAAAGAGTCCTAATATACAGTCTATTTATGTGGAAAATGTACTTAAGTAATTTTGCATAAATAAATCTTTTCCCTTAAGCACATTAATGGTATCCGCTCATTGGAAGTGAATAAATACCATTTTAGACCTAAAAAGATAATAAAAAGCTATTTGATCATGAAGTACAATATTTGAGTGCTATAAGGGCATTCATGTATCTTACAAATTGTATTATACCTGATATGCATTTGCAAGAAAAACTCCTAACTAGGTATAGCTCTGCACCTACTAAGAGACACGAGAGTGGTGTAAAAGACTTATTATGTTATATTCGAGACACTATTGATTTGGTTATATTTTCATATAATTTATATTTGACATTGGTCTACATGCGAATGTTGATTATTTGTCTGATCCATATAAAGATAGATCTCAAACTAAGTATGTGTTTACTTATGATAATACTGCAAATTTTATAAATATTTTTATGGTCATGAAGTATCTCAATAAAGATACTCCCATTATGATGTTTAAGAATAATGCAATATGCATTGCACAAACTAAAAGTGGATATATCAAGGGTGACCGAATTAAATATATTTCGCCTAAATTCTTTTACACGTACAAATTACAAAAGAGTGATGAAATAAATTTTTATTAAATTTGCTCGAGTGACAACATAACAGACTTATTTACTAAAATCTTATCTAATATCATATTTGAATGGCTTGTTTTATTGATTGATATGTGCCGTTTTAAAATATTGTCCTCATCAGGGGGAGCGAATCAATATAAGATTGTACTATTTTTCTTTAGTCAAGTTTTTGTCCCACAGGATTTTCTTGACCAAATGTTTTAATGAGGCAATCTGTGCAATGACAAAATAGCGCATGAATTGTACTCTTTTCCTTAGCTATATTTTTTTTCCATTGGGTTTTCTAACAATATTTTTAACGAGACATATTCATGGCGCAAGTAATATCTAAGAGAGAGTGTTATAGATAAATTATTATATGTGGATATTACTTAAATATCTTTGAGTATGTATTTTAAAGAGATTATAGTATAAGACTATTTCAGTAATGTTGTATACACTAAACTCTAGCTATTCCTCTATATAAGAGAAGCTATAGTTAATCTAATAATAATAGTTTTGAGCCATTTTTCTCTCTACATATTTTCTTCTATATCTATTTACTTTATTGCTTTATATTTCTTCTTATAGTTTTCGATCTGTTGTGCTAATAAGTTGATTTATAACAAGTGTTAATTTTTTTTAAATTGTGAAATTGTTTAAAACACAATAATGACTTATTGTACTTAAATTTTTTTTGTTAAAAATCAATTTCACATTGGAAAAATACACTAAAAGCACATGCATATATAATGGTTTGAACTTGACTACCTAATATGTTAATTATAACATTTTAGCAATGGTTGACCAAAATTCATTCAACTCAGTTCATTATATATTCATGTGTGTCTTACAAATATTGGAGTTTATATAGTTTTGGGAGTACCAACCTCAAAAACTAGTTATTAAGATTGAAAAACACAATTATATATAAATTCATTTAACATCTTATGTTAAATCCATGTGAGATTTATATTTTAACACTATGCCAAAATAATTTTTAATTAAATCCAGTTGACACTTGCAAATTTATGATGGAAACTGTAATGATACAATTAAAAGCCCAACATTGGCGAATAAACAAATTTGAAAGCCCATCACCGAGATGAAAAAAATTGAAAGAAACCCACAACGAAACAATAATTGAAATCAAACTAAATCCAAAATATACCAAAAATTGAGAGAGAAATTGAAATCCCAGTATGAATTATGATAGACTATGGGTAGGTGCATGGATCATTTTCTCGTTATAATACCATCTTATAAATGTTTGAGCTTATATAGTCTTGGGAGTGCCATCTTCATTTTTACAAATCATCTCATGGTATTAGAGCAGGTTTGACCTAGGTCAATTTCAATCACCCGGTACCCGTCTAGATGTTTAATCCCAACGGTCTGATTCTGTGTTGTTGTTGCCTTTAAAATTTTTAATTTAAAAAGGAGGAATTCAATTTCAAGTGGTCGACTGGAAATTCAAATTCAAAAGTCCAATTGCCACTTGAGGGGAGTGTTAAAAATCAGTCTCATATTGAAAAAATGTACTAAAAACACATGGTATATAACGGTTTGGGCTTAATTACCTAATAGGTTAGTTATAACATTTTAGCAACAGTTCACCCAAATTTATTAAATCCAATTTGAACTTAACTTATATCTCATTTCAATTCAATTTTTATCAAATTTTAAGTTAATATTAACTTAATTGAGAATTTAAGTGAGACATTATTAAAATTAAAATAAAAAAGTGTTAAAAATTAAATTTAAATGTCAAATGGTGTTGTGAAATATTGTTTTAAGTAAAACTAATAAATAAAAATTTAATGACCATTATTTTTAAAATAAAGTATAACTGTTCGTTACTTAGGCTAAATGGAATTGAGATTTTTGAATATTGACCAACATTGATCATCAGTTTTTTATTTTTTATCCAAACTTGGTTAAAAATTGCTTTAATTTTAAAAATATATAAAAAATAAAAGTATATATATATATATATATATATATATATTTTTTTTTTTTCGCCCATAAAAGTATTTTATTATTTAGGCAGATGAAGTGAAACTACCTTACATGAATGGCATTTCCAAACTCGCTCAATAAGATTGGTCACACCCATATAATTTGTAACATGGATGAGTAAAATCGAACTGAAAAATTAAATCGAACCGATTAGTTCGATTTGGTTCAATTTGATTTTTTAAGTATTTCGATTCGATTTCATTTTTTAAAATAATAAATTGAATTAAATTTTGGTTTGATTTAGTTTTTACTAAAAAAAAAAATTGATTTGAACCGAACCAATCGGAATTTTAATATATTTATGTAAATATTATATATATATACACAATATATTATATTATATATATAGTATAAAACAATATATATATAGTTTATTAGAATAAAAAGAAAAAAAAATAATTCAAATCGATTAACTGAATCGAACTTTTTCGGTTTGATTTTATACGAAATTTGATTTGATTTAGATAAAATAAAAATTCGGTTTTTCAATTTGATTTGATTTTAAATTAAATCGACCGTTTACACCACCCTAATTTGTAGTATGAGATTTTGAATTAACACGTTTACATTTCAAAGTCCTGAGGATCTCCACGCAATGCCACTATGGCAATTTAACCTAAATGCATTGAATATAAATTTTTTTTTTTTAATACAAAATATGTAACATTAGCAGATAAAAAATAATTAGTGTGTTATAGTATGTTTGATAGACCGTAATAGAATGTAATTTAATATAATTAAATACATTTTTTAGTGTAAATATTATATTAGAAATGCATTTGATTATATTACATTACATTACATTATGGCCTATCAAACACACTTTTAATGTAATGATAATGTAAAATTATTTTAAGATAAAATGTGAAAGTTCAAATTTCACTGATAAAAATTATTATTATCATTTTTTGAAGTAACAAAACATTGTTTTTTCTCCTGCCAAGTTTTGGTCATCGTTTCCTTAGGCAAAAGGGCTAAATTAGCCATTGAATTTGGCATTCGGTGATAAATTATGACAAAATCATATTTTTTGTCATTAAAGTTTTCATACTTGGTAATTTTTGTCAAATTAGTTATTGGTCAAATTTTGGACAATGCGTGTGCTATAAAATCAGAGGAAATAACGTTAATTTTATAAGTTCTGTTTGACATAACTTTTCGGAAAAGTACTATTCTAAAAAAAAATAATTTAGTTTTTTCAGTTTTGAAAAAAAAAAAGTAAATAGATGTTTTTCTAAAAAGTATGATTGAAAAAAACAATTTCAAAAAAATAATCAATTAAATAAAAAATTCAAAAAATGTTATTTAGCCTCCAAAAGCTATTGTGTGATTAATTAATATATTAATGATTAATGAAAATTAAATATAGTACGGTACTAATTTATGTGATTATAAGTTAAATTTTAATTTTTTATCGCCCCTTGTTAGATTTTCTAATCCGCCCTTATTTGAATGTTATTTATAGATATTAATGAATAACATTTTGGATTTTGCAATTCTTATGTTCATTTGATTGTTTAATTTTTGCTTTGTCTATGGAATTCAATTTTTAATACTAAATAAAGATGTGTATAATGATCAGTAAAATATCATCAATTTCATTTATTAAAACATTCAATCATTACACAATATCGAAAAATAATTTTCACTCATATTCCTAAAACTTAAATTTAATTGATTACTATTAGCCTGTAAGTTAAAAAAATACTTTTTGAATTTTTTATTTAATTAATTGATTTTTTTTTAAAATTATTTTTTTTCAATACTGCTTTTTGAAAAAGCATCTATTCACCTTTTTTTTCAAAAATACTTTTCAAAAATGAAAAAACTAAAAAAAAAATTATTTTAAAAAGTACTGTTCTGAAAAAGTTATGTCAAATAAGACTTATGAAATTGACGTTATTTCGTCTGATTTTATAGCACACGCACTAGTCAAAATTTGACCAATGACTAATTTGACAAAAATTACAAAGTATAAGGATTTTGATGATAAAAAAGTGATTTTGTACTGATTTGTCTCCGGGTGCCAAGTTCGAGACTTATTTGGCCTTTTGCTCATTTCCTTAATTGGAAGCTCATGCGGATATTTAGGGAGTGTTTTATAATTTAACTTATTACTTAATTTACTATTTTCAACACTTATTAGTTTTAAAATGATTTGATAATATAAAATGGTTCTAACTTAAAATTTTTAATTAAGTTAAAAATCACTTAAAATGATAAGTTAAAATATTTGACTTAAAATTTATACTGAACAAGTTCAACTATTAAGTTTTTAAAATTTTGTATTAAAGTGATTTTTATACCTTAGAATATTTCTTAATTTTTTAATTGGTTATTATGGGGTTTTTCCATTATATATATATATATATATATATATATATATATTTTTTTTTTTTTTTGCGTAGTCCATGGGTGAAAGCTTCAAACACCAAAACAAATTTATGTTTCTTAGTGGGTTTTTGGTAGGGGTGTCAAAAATGGTCATGACACGCTAACCCGATTCGTCAAACATGAAAAATTTGCATGTTAGAGTTGAGGTTTAGCAGGTCCGTATCGGTAAACGGGTTGACCTGTTTATGACACTACTTAAATGAGTCGTATAACGGGTTGACGCGCTAACCCGTTACAATCCGTTTAATTTCATATGTCGTGTTAGATAATATCAATCCAACCCAACTCATTTATAGTCTGTATATTTGTTAGTAATATTAAGGGTTAAAATAGTCATTTATATTCATCTCAATCCATGGGTGAAAGCTTCAAACACCGAAACAAATTTATGTTTCTTAGTGGGTTTTTGTTCTACAAACAGTGGCAGTAGTTTATGGGTATGATTATTAATAGTAGATCCAATAGACATAGCTCTTTTCATAGTTTCTTAGCGGGTTTTTTATTTATGTTTTTTATTTTTTTTAATTTTAAAATTATATTTAATAGTTAACACTTAAATATCTCACATGGTTAAATATGTTCAATAAAAAAATTTAATTATTTTAAGTAATAACAATTATCAAATAGATTAATTATATTCAGTATTTAAAAATTTTAATATTTATTATATTCAGCACTTAAAATTTATTACTTAATTTTATGACGCTTAATTTTCAATTTTACGAAACGCCACTTTACACTTCTTAGGAAAGTAACGGTGTATTATATATATATTTTTTTTCACGCGTCAATATAATTTTTTTTTCTTTGGATTAATGATAGATTAATGTATTTTTAACCCAATTCATCCATTAAATTTACTCGTTAGATTCAATTTCATCATCATTATTCTATTGTAATTAATCAACTTTCATATTCCTATTTCAGGTTAATTAGAATAAACTAATGACAATCATTTGAATTTTGATAGTTCCATTTATAATTCATATTTTTTTTATAATTTTTATCAATTCTTAATGTTGGTTTATTATCACAATAAGAGATTTAGTATCAAACTCTAATTTGAATAAGTATCCCACATTAATATATTTTGAATAATTCATATCTTATTACAAGGTTAATGAAATTTGATTAAATTCATAATAAATTATTTAAATTTTCTCTTCTAAAATTCATAAACCCAAATATTGTGATATAAAAACTTCCCATTTAAGTGCTTACTGTGAAAAAAAAAGATAAAAATAAATAATATTTTTGTCTTCTTACTGTACACAATTAGTCATTATATGTAACATTGCTCTTAAAATAACACATATGGTTAGTCTCAAATTAAGAACGATGAATGGGCTAGATATATCTCCTTGCGGGCTTGATGATTTAGACCTGTATGACAAATAATACGATCAGGGGATGCCAAGTCTTGTGCCTGATGAAGATCATTCGATGCTCAAGTCAGTGTTAGGTTATTTAGATAGTGGTGGGAGAGAAGGATTTTTCGTTCTCTGTAGCCTTAATATTTTTTAGTGATAGAGAGAGATGAGAAAATGTGAATAACAAACTACTTGGAAATGGGGTTTTTTCTCCCTTTATATATAATTTAAGCTTGGTAGGTGACAAATAGATAACCTGAGTGTAATGATGCATATTATGACCTTGATGTGATGAGTGTCAGATTTCAACTTGGACATGAACAACATGGGCCATGTAATTGGTCGTGTTTGAGTCGATGAATCCATGTGTGGTAAAGGGAGGCGCATTGCCTTCAATCAGACTTTTTTCTTGTTAGGCTCTCATTTGCCTGCTTGACAGGTGTTAAAATGCATAAATATGTGACTGTGGTATTCAGGTAAGAGCCGTTGGTCGATGGCGAAGGGTTAGAATGATTAATTTCAGTTTCTTAGTCAGGAAGATTTCTCTGATGGGCTTTGTAAAATGACCCATGAACACAGGTTTAATAAACGAACTCAATATTGGCTGGCCCATACTTGAATGATTTCACAAATGGGCATTCGTTAACTATGCTTAGTTTGAATTTGATCATTTTTATCCCTTATCAACATTTACACTACAATTTTGAAAGATAATTCCATTGATAAATAAAAATTTACTACATATTATTAATAGAAAAAAAGAATTTTGAAATCATATAGTAAGAATGGTATTTTTGTTTATCATGATGCTTAATTAAAACAATAATTTAATTTTACAGTGCATAAATTTTGATTTGTTCTAATACTTAATTACAATTAAAACATAATCCAAAAGCGTCGGCGGTCGCCGTACAAAGTTTTGGTCGGGGGTATAGGTAGTTTAGGCGGCGCGTGCGTATGAAACGCGAGATTTGAAATAGAAAACTTTGAGGGTGTGTGTAGAATAGAGTGAGGTCGGTGATAAGTGAAAATACAGTAAAAATGAAAAGGTAAAGAATTTAAAGGGGAAAAGAGAGGGTAAAAGGAGAGAAGCGAAGAGCGCTCAGAAGCCGCGACCCATTCGATTTCGATCTCCTAAAAAACCTACCTTTTGACCACCTTGGCTGGTCAGTTTGTTACCCTCTTTCTCTCTCTTAAATTAACTATCTCTTACCAATACTCACCCATTTGTTGCTTCTCTCTCCTCTCTCTTTCTTTTCTTTTTTTTTTTTAAAAAATAATTTTTCTTCTTTCTATCTCTGTATCTGTGAGTATGGTCATGACCGTCCATTAAAACCCTAATTTTCCTATCTCGACACTCTTCACTTCACAGGTACCTCCTCTCTCTCTTCCTAACTCCCCATTTTGTATTATGATTATGGTTTCTGTGTTTGGTGTGATTGATTATTTTTTTTGGTGGATCTGTTTTTTCCCTGCAGAGAAACCAAAGCGAAAAAGGGGGATTACAGGTACGAATATATGTCCTTCAATCAATCAAGGTCCGATAAGAGCGACACACAGTATCGGAAATCAGGACGATCCGCAGGCTCTAATCAGCAGCGGACCTCCTCAGGTGCCTACGGTAAGGGCGGCGGCGGCTGGCCCGCCCCTTCACCGTCTTCTTCTTCTATTTCTTCCAATCGGAGGTATGTATTTTAGGGTTTTTTAACTTTTGCCGCTTTTCATTTCTAATAATTTAGGGTTTCCGTTTGTTCTCGTCTTTTATGGCTTGTTTATCTATTTTCCCATTTTGATGATAGTCTTAAGAAGTCTAACAATGCTCAAGGATGGCAATCTAGGATAAACGTACCTGCTGTGAGTTCTTCCGATTCGGCTAATGCTTCTGCGGCTCGTAATGTACAGAATGGTGCCCATGTACAGTCTCCATTACACGGTATGGCTTGATCATACAGAATAAAAAGAAATAAAAGTTTTATTTATAGCTGTAGCTTCTTATGTTGCAAAATTTTTCATCATATTTTGTTTTGTAATTTCTGTGCTTAAGGCACGTGATTTTGAAAATAAAATTGCCCTAGTAAGTTTGTTTTGAACGGTTTGCAACTTTTTATTTATTTGGTTAATTTTGTGATAGGAGTATCTGATGCACCTGTTTCAATCGGTACTGCCAAGCCAAATGAAACGCCGCACCCTCATAGGGGCACCCGAGCTGTTCCGAAGGCTCCAACTTCTCAATCTGCCACCGTGAGTTCTGATACTGTATCACCTTTGACACCTGCCAAGGGTAAGTTTTTCTTGTGCTGGCTATGCATAAGAATAAAAAACTCTAAATCACGTGGTGCAATGTCTGTTATTGTCAGTGTTAGTGTTTTCTAGTCCCATGCTGGCATATTTAAACTGATGTTTCGCAATGATTTTTGTGGCATAGGCCCTGGAGATGCATCCAAGGCATTCCCATTTCAGTTTGGCTCCATAAGTCCTGGTTTCATGAATGGGATGCAGGTAAATTTGTCTTCTTTCCTTCTCTGAATGCAAACCTTGTAAGGCTTTATATGTCGGTAATAGAAGGATTGTCTTGTAGATTCCTGCTCGGACAAGCTCAGCTCCTCCAAATTTGGATGAGCAGAAACGTGACCAGGTTTTCTCTCTTATTTTCATGTCATGCTTTATTGAATAATAAAAGGTTTAATGACTATTGGAGGGTCATCCATTTTTCTCAAGAGCAAAGCATGTCAAACTGTAGCCCCTTCCCTTTGTATACAGTGATATTGTTTGAAAATTAACTTAACACATCCTGTGCCAATTCTACGTTTGTGGATGAAATTTCCCCAAACTTATGTTGTTAATACTTAATAAAGCTGGAGACCATTGACATTGTGTAGCTGATTATTGTTGTGTGTTTATCTTGAAATAAAAAATAGAAACTAGATATATGATTCTTAACTTGCAGGCACGCCATGATGCATTTAGATCTGTGCCTCCGTTGCCAACTCCTGTTCCTAAGCAACAATTACCAAGGAAGGATGTAGGTGCTGTTGACCAATCTACAGCGGGGGAGGCTCATCATGTCCCCAAAGCCAAAAAGGATGTTCAAGTCTCAACCGTACCCCCTGTGAGCCAGACACCGAAGTCTTCTGTTCACCCCCTTCCTATGTCTTCCATGCAAATGCCATTTCACCAGCCTCCAGTGTCCGTGCAGTTTGGTGGCCCAAACCCACAGATTCAGTCTCAAGGTGTGACACCAACTTCACTTCAGATGCCAATGTCAATGGCAGCATTACCAATGGGAAATGCCGCTCAAGTTCAACAGCCAATGTTTGTTCAAAGTCTTCAACCCCATCCAATGCAGCCTCAGGGAATGATGCATCAGGGCCAGGGTTTGAGTTTTACTCCTCAAATGGGCCCTCAAATGCCTCCTCAGTTAGGGAACTTAGGAATTGGGATCACCCCACAATATTCTCAACAGCAGGGAGGAAAGTTTGGTGGTCCTCGCAAAACAACTGTCAAGATTACTGATCCAAAGACACATGAAGAGCTGAGGCTTGATAAGCGAACGGACACATATGCAGATGGTGGGTCATCTGGCCTTAGATCTCACCCTAACATGCCACCTCAATCCCAGCCAATACCATCATTTGCTCCTACTCATCCAATCAATTATTACCCCAATTCTTACAATACCAATAATCTATTTTTTCAGTCTTCGAGTTCTCTCCCATTGACCAGTGGCCAAATAGCACCAAATTCTCATCCGCCTAGGTTTAACTACTCTGTTAGCCAAAGTCCTCAAAATGTATCATTTGTGAATCCATCTGCCCTTAATGCTCTATCAGTTAACAAGTCTGGAACTTCAATTCATGGTGTGGCAGAACCACCAAATGCAGAACATGCTCGCGATGCACATAATGTGATCTCATCTGCTTCTTCAGGACCAGTACAGGTGAAAGTGAAACCAGCAGCTAGTTCTATTGGGGAGAAGGTTGCGGACTCACTATCATCAAATAGCTTGTCTGCTGTTGAGAAGAGTGGATCCATGAAGCCTTCAAGGCCTTCTGTGGAAGCTAACTTATCTCATTCACAGAAGGATTCAGAGAATGTTCCAGATAGTTCTTTACAGCTTTCAAAAAGTACTAGTGAATCCTCAGCATCCAAGTCATTGTCAGTGGCCTCAAGACAATCTGCATCAATCATTGTTGATAGTGTGGTGCCCAATTCTTCTTCACCTACTGCACCTGCTCAATCTGAAGAAGCAATGGTTTCTGGGAGCAACACTGAAGGCAAAAGAAAGGAAACTCTGAGTAGGTCAAACTCTATTAAAGATCAACAGAAGAAGCCAGGTAAAAAAGGATATATCCAATCCCAGAATCAGGTACCGTGCTGTACTTTTGCAAGGACCTTTTTCTTTTATTATCATCACACAAATTTTGGTGTAGACTGTTTTAATTGTATGGATTTGTCTTTTACAGATTGGTGGACAATCTACCTCGATGTCAACCTTTTCTTCTCGCAGTTTAGAACTGGGTATATCTCCTAACAGTGGCGTTTCTGATTCTGTAGAAACAAAAACAACCCTTACTTTATCATCAGGCATTAGTGGTGGTCTGACAGAATCGATCCAGGAATCAATCCCAACAATCAGTGCTTGTACTTCTGAAGTTTCTGAAGCCAAGAATGATGGTTATGGAGAAGGGTTCGTTGGTGTTCCTTCTGAAATTTCTAGTGCTCAAGGCATTGTTAATGCTGCAAATGATGCTCATCAAGCAAAGCTAGATGATTCTCCTCCACAGGAGCCACTTAAATATGGAACTCCAGGAACTGAAGGGCATGAAGAAAAAGGAATACCTGAAAGTTCCAAACTAGATAATAGCAATTCAGAGATTACCTCAGAACTCATCACTTCAAAATCTGCAGAGGTTGTCAATCAAAGTAAAAAGGAATCTGCTTTAACAGGTCCAGCACTTGGCAATGATGTTCCAACCTTGGAGGAAGGGCAGGATGAGCCCAAAACTTGCCACACAGAAAGTAATAGGATGTCAGATAATATGGATGTTTCTACATCCATAAATTTGGAATGTGCAGACACCCTGACCTTGGATGCATCTTCAAGCCAAAGTGATAACATGAGCGATAAGGAAGTTTTTGTTATAAAATCCAGCGCATCAAATCAGCAGTTTGCTCCTGTTCCAACACCTGATCTTTCTGAGGCAACTTCAAAACATGAAGGGGAAGTCGATAGCAGTGCTGGCTCAGTCTCCCCTGCAGTATCTAGTTCTAAGGACAAAGCTGTTGAACTGACAAGATCAAAGAGTACTACTGCCAAACCGAAGAAGAAGAGAAAAGAAATTCTTCAGAAAGCAGATGCTGCTGGGATGACTGCTGATCTTTATGTGGCATATAAAGGTCCTGAAGAAAAGAAAGAAAGTGTTGTTTCTTCAGAAGTAACGGAAATCACATCTACTAGCTCTGATCTGAAGCAGGCACCTGTGGATGCACTTCAAGTGGACTCCATGTCGAGTGAAAAAGGCATCCAAAATAAAGCTGAGCCAGATGATTGGGAAGATGCTGCTGACATTTCGACGCCAAAACTGGAATCTACAGATGATGGGGCTCTTGGCGGATTGGTTCAACATGGCAAAATGGGGAATTTAAATACAGCAAAAAAGTATTCCAGAGATTTCCTTTTGAAGTTTTCAGAGCAGTTTACTGGTCTTCCAAAAGGTTTTGGAATTTCACCTGATATTTCGGAAGTTTTTATAAATTCTAGTTCTTCTCCTTCTGTTGAACGGGATCCATTTCCTAGTCCTGGAAGAGGTGTGGATAGGTCCAACAGTGGATCTCGGATGGACCGTCGTGGGAGTGGTATGGCTGATGATGACCGATGGAATAAACTACCTGGGCCCTTTGGCATAGGGAGGGATTTACGTGTTGATATTGGTTTTGGAGGTAATGTAGGGTTTCGACCTGGCCAAGGAGGCAATTATGGTGTTCCAAGGAATCCACGAACACAGAGTCCTGCACAGTATGCAGGAGGAGGTATCCTATCGGGGCCCATGCAATCAATGGTTTCTCTGGGTGGTATGCAAAGAAATAGTCCAGATGCTGACAGGTGGCAGCGTGCTACAAATTTCCAGCAAAAGGGATTAATTCCTTCTCCTCAGACTCCATTGCAAATGATGCACAAGGCTGATAAAAAGTATGAAGTGGGTAAAGTGACTGATGAAGAAGAGTCCAAGCAAAGGCAATTGAAAGGCATCTTGAACAAGCTAACTCCTCAGAATTTTGAAAAGCTTTTTGAGCAGGTAAAAGTGGTTAACATTGACAATGCTGTCACTCTTACTGGTGTTATCTCACAGATCTTTGACAAAGCTTTAATGGAACCTACTTTCTGTGAAATGTATGCCAACTTCTGCTATCATCTGGCTGGTGAGTTGCCGGATTTTACTGAAAACAATGAAAAGATTACTTTCAAGAGGTTACTTCTGAATAAGTGCCAGGAGGAATTTGAGAGAGGGGAGAGAGAACAAGAAGAAGCCAATAAAGCTGACGAGGAGGGTGCAACTAAACAGACTGAAGAGGAAAGAGAAGAGAAGAGAGTTAAGGCACGAAGACGAATGCTTGGTAACATAAGACTAATTGGGGAGCTGTATAAGAAGAGAATGTTGACTGAGAGAATAATGCATGAATGTATCAAAAAGCTCTTGGGTCAGTATCAGAATCCTGATGAGGAAGATGTTGAGGCTTTGTGCAAATTAATGAGTACAATTGGAGAAATGATTGACCATCCCAAAGCCAAGGAGCATATGGATGCCTATTTTGACAGAATGGCAAAGTTATCAAACAATATGAAACTATCTTCTAGGGTTAGGTTCATGTTGAAGGATGCAATTGATCTGAGAAAGAACAAATGGCAGCAGAGGAGGAAGGTTGAAGGGCCAAAGAAGATTGAGGAAGTGCACAGAGATGCTGCCCAAGAACGACATCATCAAGCTAGCAGGCTTGCTCGCAATCCTAGCATCAGTCCTTCTCCAAGAAGGATGCCTATGGATTTTGGTCCTAGAGGTTCAGCAATGTTATCATCCCCAAATGCGCAGATGGGTGGTTTCCATGGATTGCCTGCTCAGGTTCGTGGGTATGGGACTCAGGATGTTCGTTTTGATGAGAGGCAGTCATATGAGGCCAGGACTTTGTCAGTTCCCTTGCCTCGGCCTCTTGGTGAAGATTCCATTACTTTGGGTCCCCAAGGTGGACTTGCCAGAGGAATGTCTATTAGAGGGCCACCTGTAATGGCAAGCACTCCTGTAGTGGATATTTCTGCTAGTCCAGTTGACTCGAGAAGAATGACAGCTGGTATGAATGGTTTTAGTACTGCATCTGAGCGGCCTGCTTTTGGTTCAAGGGAGGATTTCATTGCAAGATATGCTCCAGACAGATTTGCAGTTCCAGCTGCTTTTGATCAATTGAGTGCTCAGGAGCGTAATATGAATTATGTTAACAGGGATCCTCGGGTTCAAGATCACAGTTTTGATAGACCTCTTGCAACATCACCTCCTGCACGAGCTCAGGTAACAGCTTTCACTCAAAATATTCCTTCAGAAAAGGTGTGGCCTGAAGAACGCTTGCGAGATAAGTCAATGGCGGCAATTAAAGAATTTTACAGGTATCTCTTTCATACATTTATTGTTCTTGCATTTCTCTTTTATTGGTGCTCATTTATCATAGTAAAGTCATGCACAATCACTTCAGCATTAAAGTTAACAGTTTGACCAATGTTCAATATATAATTTAGCCATCTATCCTGTATAGTCATATGTGTCGCTGATCTATTTTCTTTGAAAAAGGGTGTCTATGTAAGTTCAGTGGTCGATTTGGCATGCTTGGAATTCTAGTGTCGAGTATCTTATCATCTGGCATGTAATGATTCTCTGATTGTGAGCTATGTGGTTTGACATCTTCTTCTATTGAATTTGTTGGTTTTGTTTCAAACTTCTACTGGCATGCAATTTAAAACAAATATGTAAACTGGGTTTACCATAGCAAGTCAAGTCACCAGATACCAGGCCTTTTTCAAATTCTCTCTTAAAAGAGATCAATTATCATGTTTATGGATTTTGGGAGGTTCTGAAGTATTTGGTAATGGTCAAGATTTCTGATTCTGGGGATGTTGGATGATAGGATAGTTGTTCTTTTGGATGTTGCATATCTTTCTGTCATTTTTCTGAAAAGACTTTTTTTCTTATGGGGTATATCATGCATGTTTGTGATTAAATGTAATAAGAAAATCTTATATTAGCTGAAGGGGACTGTGATTAAGTACACCTGCTTTGGTATGAAAACAGAGCATTGCTCGAGTCTCTGAAACATAGGGGTACCTACTAGCTAATTCTGCTTACTTCTAGAAACTAAGGTTGTGTTAGGTCCAATGCATACAAATATTATATCATTGCTATGCTAGACAAATGATAGATCATGCTAGGTCGTTTTTCTTTTTAATATTTTCAATTGTTACCCAGTTGTTAAAGACCAATTCCCAACTATATTCTCTTTGGTCGTTTTTCTTTTTAATATTTTCAATTGATACCCAGTTGTTAAAAACCTGTTCGCAACTATATTATCTCACCTCATTTTCAGTGTGAAATTTAGCTCTGCTTGTTCTGGGAGATGTTGGAATATCTGACAATTGGATTTATGGCTTCTTAAATAGTCCTTTGGTATTTGTATACATAGCTTCCCATTCAGGTGGGGGAGTCTCTTTAGTTCTTGTTTGGATATTGCCAAAAAGATTAAAAATGGACCCCACATTGAAACTTTTGACCAAACTGAAGTGGGCTTGAAGGGCTGGGATTTAACTTATGTAGTCTTTGCTCATGTTAATGAGATAAAATATCGGGTGGCTCCTAACAGCCAAAGAAGTCTAGAGGGTGGGGTTATTTGTGTAATTTCAGGGCATCTGTGTCTTGAAGATTCCTTCATTTTGCAGCAAGATGTTTGGTACAATAGAGCTTACAAATATTGTAGCATTAGTGCCAAATTGACAGTATGGCTTGGGCATTGAACTTTAATGGAATGCAGTTGAGCTCTTCTTTTTGTTTTTTTTGGCTGTTGTCATGGCATACTAACTCTCACAGAATTTCTGCTTGTATTTATGAACATCAAACTGAGAGTTATTTGACTTTTTCAGTGCCAGAGACGAGAAAGAAGTAGTGTTATGCATCAGGGAATTGAATTCCTCAAGTTTCCATCCTTTAATGATTTCTTTGTGGGTCACGGATTCATTTGAGAGGAAGGACATGGAGAGAGATCTTTTGGCTAAACTTCTCGTCAATCTTGCAAGGTCTCAGGATAGCATATTAAGTCCTCCCCAGCTTGTCAAAGGGTAGGAAAGTTTTACTCTATTTGTCACTTTTTAGGATCACAATTTCAATTGTTAGTAATATATCGTATCATGTGTCTTTTGCTGCAATTGGCCAGGTTTGAATCAGTCCTCACCACTCTGGAGGACGCTGTTAATGATGCCCCAAAAGCAGCAGAATTTCTTGGCTGTATCTTCGCGAAAGCTGTATTAGAGAGTGTGGTTTCTTTGGGAGAGATTGGACAGCTATTATATGAAGGTGGAGAGGAGCCAGGCCGTCTTCTTGAGGTTGGACTTGCAGGGGATGTACTTGGAAGTACTTTGGAGATTATAAAAGCAGAGAAAGGAGAGAGTGTCTTAAATGAGATTCGTATTAGCTCCAATTTGCATCTGGAGGATTTCCGGCCTCCAGATCCTAACAGATCAAGAATACTAGAAAGATTTATTTAGATGATAGTGATGCTCATTGTAATCTTTGTTAGAGAAAAAAAAAAAAAATTCAATCTCTAGTGCATCTAGGTTACTTATAATTTGCAAAAAATATTTTTCAATGTGGGTGGGTTGTTGGGGATTTATTGGGGTTGTTATCATCTCCATGTCATAATATTATTCTTTAAAATATTCACTGCAATTATGAAAGGTTCAATTGAGCATCGGAATTTTATATAAAATCACTTGGGTGGGGAGGGGGAGGCATCATGTTGTTTTGATATTGAAATCTGTGGTGGTTGTGCTGTCTTTTTTTTTTTTTTTTTTTTAGCACTAGAAGAGAGGCGAATTGAATATAGATCTATTTCTTTAGATCGTATATGTATTTATCATTATGTTATGTACTTACCTCGTTATGTTTTCAATTTACCATGTTTGTCATTTTTCTATTTTTTATGGTTTTGATATCCATTATATTTGTGACTGCATGTGAAGCTGAGTTAACAACCAAGCTTTTTCAAATGCCCATGCCCTTTCTCTTCTTTCTTTTTTTCTGAAGGTCCTTTGACTTTCTCTTTCTTAGGGTTTCTTATTGAGGAAATTTTTGGTGGCTCTGGTCATCAAAGGGACTACTCTCTTCTTGCTCTTTTTTCCTTTTTCATTTATAATAATAATGTTTTGTCTGAGGTCTTGTATAGATCATTTGTCTCTCCTAATTTATTCGGGTTATTTCCTATTATTTTGTATTTTTGATAGATTTTGTGGCCATCTTTGTAGCTGTTTTTTCTGGCTATCTTCTCACTTCCATCACCTTAGTGATCTTGTGTTGGACAGAGGTTTGTGGGAGAAGGAGGATTCCTTTAGAGTAAAGGACATAGATTATTGGAGATTCAGTTTGTTTTGCAGCCCTTGTGGCTTGATTAGCTGGCAAGATCAGTTTCAGTCGGAGATTACAGATCCAGGTCTCTTTTAGCTCGATGTTGATGTGCTCTTTTTGAGATGAAAATACTTGAGACTTTATTAGTACATATACTCTCAGTATGGTCTAGCTTCAACTCTGATATTTTGATTGCCCCTTCTTCTTGATTGGGGGTTGGTTATAGCAAGAATAAAAAGCTCTGGAAGGGAGGAGGCTGATCATGGTTATTTCTGTAAAATTACACTTATTGTAGGTCATTAGGTAGGGTATTTGGGCTTGAAGCTCACTCTCAAAGAATTCATGTTGGGTAGTTGTTTGAGTTTTAGCTGGCCATTTACTTCAAATGTATTTATTTCTTATATTGGTATGGACTTGAGATCTCATTAATGAATGTTTATTTTATTGGAGGAAAAAAATAAAAGAGATAACCACCAAGACAAAATATAGAATGTCCCCTCATTTAGAATTAATTAGTTTGATACAAAATGAAGCCCATACATGTTCTTGCGTCCTGCTAGAAAATGAATACTGTAACGAAAAAGCAAAGAGTATATGTATATGGGTATGGATGGCAATGGATGGGGGTATGGATAGGGTAGTATAATATGCTTACTCATATCAAAAGAAATGTATGTTTATTCATATCCGTATTCGTATCCATTTGAGTAATAAATTTTAAATCCGTTCCATATCCATAGGGTTTCGAATAACCTTGGATAATTTATTATCCGAATAATTACTAAGCATAATTTTTTTTGTTAAATGATAATTTTGCAATGCAAGGAGGATGTGTCTAATTTTCTTGTATTAATTTTATAAAAATATGTCTAATTTTCTATAACTAAACTCTTTTTAAATATTATTTATCAAAATCTAAGTCCTAGAAATCAAAATATATAAAATTCTTCTCCAAAAGAAATTTTTGATAAATTTACTAACCTTAATTGATGAGAAAACTAATAAAATTTTCTTAAATCGCGTCTTCTTCGTTTAAAAGTTGTAAGATTTACTCTCAAATAATAAAATTTAGTGTGTTTCGCACCAAAAAAAAAAAAAAAACGTTGTTTTTCTTATTCTTATAATTCTTATTTATTTATATGTTTATACTTATTTTAAAATTTTTAATAAGTCATATACTATAATATTATAAGTTAATCCAGTTAATTCTAGTTCAAACATTATTTATGTTGACTAGTGTATTTGTGTGTCTAAATATAAGGTATGAGTATGAATAGGTTCGAGTATATATAAAACTCGATAATTCGGGTAGGGCATGAGTACGGGTATAGATAATATACTACACTATTTATACTTATTTAAATTCAATATTATTTTTTCGAATATAAATTTACTCATATTTATTACTCAGTTAATTTGGGTATTATCCATTTTGATTGGGTAGGGTTGAATATATGGGTTATGATTAATTACTAGCAGCAATAGCAGCACGCATTGCACTGGCAATGGTCCCGTAGGAAGCTGCAAATCCACGCTCAATGGCTCTGATGGAGCAATCAGTCATCGCGCTTGCATATCCACACATTATATAGGATTATTAATTGGTTTAATTTATTATATGTAAATGTGATTGAGTTTAGTTAAGGGAAGAGAGATTCGACCATAAGCACTCATTTTATATTCAATAATAATTAGACACATATATATGACAATTAAGGTTAATGCATGTACTTAATTAATTAATTGTATATATCCGTTCATTCTGCAAAGGAAAGGTAAATCGAGTACAGTTCCACTAAAGCAAGTTAATAATAACACAGAGCTTAGCACCATAAGTGGTATAAAAATAATGAGATTGATATCATCATCAAGAATCCATCCTTTCAAAGTCAGGGAACAGAGAACTCGTTGTATCCATCTTTGTTTGGTAATTGGTATGTGGGTACAATGACTACTGAAGTGAAAAACCAGAGTCTCATGGAAGAGAGAGACGAATTTTTTTTTTTATACATATGAACTTCTGAAACGAGTGGAAAGCCATCTTTTGGGGGGATTTCCAAATAGATTCTATGCATAACAGCGAAAGTACCAAATTGAGCTTGAACTGGGGCGACAGAAATTTTGTTTTTTCAAAGATATATTTCATTTAATTAAAAACATTAATGCAGTTAGCAAATGCAAGTGTGTTGCACCAAATCTTTTGAAGCCAACTTACATAAGATTGTACTTTCTAAAATTGAATGGGCTTGTATGGCCTAAACATGGGCCACCCAAAAGCACTCTTGTCTTGCCTACTAAGTTCTAAAATAACATTAAAAAATTCCAATTCAGAAATAGACAAGATGCTGAATTTGACAAGGGAAAGCGCATTAACAAGACATATGAAAAGCACGTGCTTTACGTTCTCCATCTTCCTTCTCCTTCAATAAGTCTTGATGGATGTTCTTCAGTGATACAGCAGAATCCAACAAAGTGATCTTAAATGGTACACAATGGTGATGACCCTGTATTTTCCTTCCAACGAGAGGGAGTATATATATAAAATCTCCAACCCCTTTCAAAAGATTCACCATTGACAGAAACCTTTGCTGAACAAATCAAGAAACAAAACATCTATTTACATATGGAGAAACCATCTAACAAGTAGAAATCCCAATAAACATAATAATCGCTCACTTGATGCAGACTGTGGTAACAAGTAGCATCAAATATACAAATAGAGTTGATTGATCACCAGGTAAACCGTGTCAAAACTTCTATTACTATCTTATAGGTACGAAAGAACCCATTTGATTCCATCATCCCTGAAATAGGATGATAATCAGAAAAAATCATAGTCATTGGGTAAACTGAGCTAAGAAATCTGAGCTTGTTCACCTTGTTATTGTTTCTCCCAAACCAAAAGCTCAATTGGAGGATGGACCACCATTGTTGTAGTAGAGAATATCTCAATAGTGAAACCCACGAAAAGGGGCCAAGTAAGAACCCACAAAATTCCGAAAAGACAAAAACAAAAATCAAAGAGAAAAAAGAAAGAAAATACAACAAAACAAGTTTGTGGAGCTGTTACCGGAAAAGAAATCCGGCGGCAGCTCCAGATCTAAAGACTATAACTCCTGCACGACAGAACTAAATTTTGAAGAAACATCGTGTTTCATGCTCCCTTCCTCCCTCCACTATCAGTCGTATTGTCTTAGACATTATTGAGACTGAAGTATTTTCATCTCTCTTTTGTTAAAAAGGTCTGGATTTGATTAAAAAAAAAAGATTGATGCAAGATATATTTTATAGCTAAATTACAATCATATTCCTACAAATTTAGCAAACAACCCAACACAGTACTAATATAAAGCAGCTGTGCCTCTGCCAAATAAAGTAAAAGATGCCATATTTTTTCTTATGCTACAAGCAACACAATGAGAATCCAGACAAATCTCCGATTGACACAGCCAATCAGTTGCAAACAGATTATGAGCCCAAGAGAAAATCCCTTTCCTTTACATTCAATTATAATCAATATGAATGGGTGCTTTTCAATGCACTTTAGAGAGAGAAAGGTTTTGTATATACATCAAATGGCTGGCACGCAGTCAATTGTGGTTCCTGTCAAAAAATACAATGTAGAATAAGATCAGTGACTCTCCATGTGGATGAAACTTGATGAATAATAGGGACTTCAACACATTTGATGCAAACTCATGCTGCTTTGGAGTTGCTCGCTAATGAGATTTTCCTCCCTCTAGGATTTAGCCCAAAGTTTATTTAATATCAACTCCTGATGAACGTAACGGTAATGAAAACATTTACCTGTCTCAGTCCACCACCAATAGGTCCAAGACTGCCTCCCGTCACAAGCATGGTGAGAAGTGATGTCACACCACCACCACCACCACCACCACCAAGGTCATTACCAGTATTGCGGATGGCAGCACGCATTGAATTAAGAATGCTCCCATATGTAGTCCCATGCCCACGCTCAATGGCTTGGATGAAGCAAAATGTCATTGCACCTGTAGATGTTACCTTTGATAGAGCCTGCCCATAAAAAGATGAAAATTTTTAATTTATCTTGAGAGCTAACACCCATGGAAAATACAAAAAAATTCATTAATATCCCTAATTAAGTTATCAGCCTATAAAAAAAAAAAAAAAAAAAAAAAACATACGGATGTATCAGCAGAGGTTTGATGGTCATCACAACCGCTGAAGGAAATGACTTCTCCACCATTTGTTCCTTTCCACATGCCTGATCGTGGACGATGGTCCTCCCATACATATTGTCCACTCCTATTGCAAGAAGGTAAGGTATAATCAGAAGAAGGAATTTGGCAGTCCAAAATTATTTCAGAAGAGAAACACAAAGACAGTACTTCTGAAGAAAAGAAAGAATAGGTTATATATTAAGACAATCTGTGCATGCAAAAAAATTAAGCATCAACCAGCACTTGCTTACATTCGCAAAAAGCTTGAATTGAAAAAAATAAGCTGAATAAGTCAGGAAGCAAGTGTTGGTAATATAAGATGCACTGTATCTATAATATTTGTCAAATATTACACATGAATAGTCTCCAGCAAAGATACATTAACTTAAGAGGTATTTATCAAGTAAGAGCTGCACTTGATTAGGACAGTATTTTGCTTCAAGAACTAAAAGTTTTCTCAATGCAAAAGCATGGCAACAATTGATTGAACAGAAATGAGAGCATTTCATTACAGGTTTCAAATGTTGGAAAGATTCGTTAATAAGCAAGGAATTTAAATCAATATTCAATGATTCAATTTCAAGAATATTTCTCATAACAACTAACCTGTTCATTCTACAAAGGAAGGGTAAATCCAATACAGTGCCACTATGACAAGCATCGATTATTGCATGAAGCTTAACACCGTGAGGAAGAGGTCTAACAATTGCTGCATTGATTTCATCATCAACAATCATACCTCGAGTTTCAAAATCGAGGGGGCATAGAGTTTCATCATATCCATCAACTTCATCACCACTATAGTTTCTTTGGCGTGAACCATGACCAGAATAGTGAAAAACAAGGGAGTCTCCAGATTGACAACCTTGTACAAGCCAGTATAATGCCATCATAATGTTATGTTTTGTGGGAATTCTGTAAGGATCAGTTTCCTCTTCTGCAATTTAAATTACAGACAAGAATTAACACTAGAAAGATAGATGTACGGCAAAATAAATCAAACTTAATGGCTGCAGAAAGATGAAAGTAACGAGAGAAATTGGAAATGTAATCCGTAATCTAATGGAACCAAATATGTCCATTTGATGTGGAAGCTTCTCTGGGCTGGGCACAAATTGTTCAGTCTTAACCCACGATTATGAAGAAACGATCCATAATAAACAAATACTAGCTTTTACATTCTATAACTACAACTAAAAAAAATCTGTCCTTTTCACTTTCTTTAACAACTTTAACACTTGTAGATGCGTTTATAGAATTTTGCCTAAATTTATAGAAATAGAAAACAATGAGAATAATTACAAAAATGAAGTCAATTCAGAAAATACCAGTAAGCATAAGAATAGAATCTTCTAGGAATTGGAACTTGTTGATTAGAAGATGACGCATACACTTGGCGTCGTTTAAGCAACCCTTGAGCTCATGTCTCGAGTACTTATACGATATCCCACATATAACTGCCTTCTTCCTGCCGTGGGGGCTCGGAGGAGGCCCTGGGGGAGCGTGATTGTAAGGCGACGGCAGAGATGGCACATGAGTAGATTGATGGGGAGGTGGCGCGTAGGAGGAAGAATGCGAAGGAGGAGTACTGCGGGGATCGGCGATGTGGGTGACAGCTTGGCAGATAGCGCAGCGTAAGGATCGGGCGCCAGGAGGTAGTTGCAGCGGAGTCCGGCAATTGGAGCAGTTCACCAGCATTTGATACATGGTTAATTTAACAAAACAAATCAAACCTTTGAAACGGCCAAATGGGAGAGTTTGGAGTTTCAGCTTCAGGGTTTGAATTTTTTTTTTTTTTTTTTTTCAGGGTTTGAATTTGACGAACGAAAAATTCAACAATTAATTATGGAGATATTGCTGACCTGATTGTCTAGGGATGGTTTAATTTAATTTTGATATAACATCCCTTTTATAATAATTATCTCTTTGTAAATTAATTTTATTTCAATACAATTATTATTTTATAAATCAATGTAACACATTAATTAATTTTTTTTAAATTTAAATTTATATTATTAGTTGAAATTTTATAAAAAATAAATTAAAAATATATTAATCTATTTCATTTATAATTATTTTTAATTTATTATTTATTTAATTTAAGTACATTCTTCTAAAATGTACGTTACCGTAATAAAACGGGGGAAGTATTTTTTTTTAACTAATAACACCAATTCATTTTTTTTTACCTTATTAAAATTTTTTAAAAAATACTTTTTAGAATTTAAAATAAAAAACTGAATAAATCATAATTTTTTCACAGTAGAAGAAAAGGCCCGACCCACAACAATGGGCCTAGACCTAGGGCAACACTTTGCTTGGGATGCAATATAAAAGGCCAGTGAAGGAATCGCCTTTGCTTTCGTTGGGCACTCAAGTAAGGAGATTTGTAGGGTTGCTGCTCTTCAAAGCCGTCAAAAATGGTACTCTCATCTATGATTCACATATGTTCTATCCTGTATTTTTCTTTGGTTATCTTTCCATTCAAATGAAAGGTTTGTACAGCTATTTGTCATAGCTGAGTTTTGTTTTCTGTTATGTAAGTGATAATTATTCAATTGAACTCAATTCTATCATTCCTGTGTTAGTTTATTTTCTGTCTACTTTCTTTTTTATTTTTTGGTATCATTTTGTCTATAAAACTTAGAATTTTTATTGAGGTTTTGATGCTTTAATTCCTATGTTTGTTTGTTAAACGCAGACTAAGAGAACCAAGAAGGCGGGTATTGTTGGAAAATATGGTATGTTGTAAGCTCTTTTTTTTTTTTTTTTTTTTAAATTTCCTAGTCATTGATAGAAATGAAAAGATATTGTACTTCTATATACCATTGCCTGACTATTTCAAGAGTTGTTTAAGACTCGTGTTCATGTATGCCTACGAGAAGGAACTGTTATACATATGGTTTTTTGGTTTTTATAGTGAGTGCTCCATCTAGTAAATGAACAATCTCGTCAGTTGCTGATTGTCTTAGACTGTTATAGGTGAAATGTCCACACACTTGGCTTGAATCTTCTCTTCTATTTAACCCTCATCCCCTCAGATCATTTGATTCTTACATATTTTATTTATTTCCTTTGTTTACAATCTGTTTTTGTTGCAGGCACCCGTTATGGTGCTAGTCTTCGGAAGCAGATCAAGAAGATGGAGGTCAGCCAGCACAGCAAGTACTTTTGTGAATTCTGTGGGAAGGTAATCAATTCAGCTATTTATTGTATCTCTCCTTAATCTGGTTTAAATGCATTAACCTTTTGAGATATTGTGAAATATATTTATACAAGTTTCTTGGCCTTGTGAGCATTGTCTTTGATCCTATAAATATTTGCTTATACAGTATGCAGTGAAGAGAAAGGCTGTGGGTATCTGGGGGTGCAAAGATTGTGGCAAAGTAAAAGCAGGAGGTGCTTACACCTTGAAGTAAGATTGTCTTTGCTTTGTCCGGCATATGGACTTTGATATAATCAAAATCTGCTTGCATTGTGGTTCTAATTATCTGCTTTTTTATGCCTGTAACAGTACTGCAAGTGCTGTGACAGTGAGGAGCACCATCCGCAGGCTTAGAGAGCAGACAGAGAGTTAATTATATTGATATCGATGGTATCATTGTTTTGGCATATGGATCTCGTTGTAATTCTGCTTAAAGATATCTTAAATAGATTTATATATTTGATTTCTGGACAACTTGTTAGGTTCCTTTTCTGAAACTAAATAAGGAAAATTTTGGCGTTGAAGTTTATCATGGATATCTTTATTGACACCTGGAATTTATTACTTTCAGTAGATGTAGAACTAATTTTTGGCTGTTTTCATGAATGTTAATGAAGTATTTTTTGTTCACGACCAATTCCTTCTTCATGAGTGGTTTAGAAGCATCCAGATGGTATATGCCCATCGATTGAAATAATCTGAGCCTCACTTGTTGGGATGCCCATCAAACACGTTAATGGAGTAACTGTTGCCATTAAGAAAATAAATAACACAGCGTCTAATAGTTAAAAAGTAAAATAGAAAATGTAACAAAATTTGATTAGCGTTAATATCTCCAAATAACAAACATTAATTTATAATTTCCAATTCACATTTGCTGCTCTGTCCACTGGACAGTGTTTGTCATGAGTCATGGATCCAGCCACCGGAATGTTATATTTTTTAACACATTTGCTGCTCTCTCAAGTGACACAAGTATATTCACCTAGTTGGCATCTTATAACAACTACAATGCTAATTAGCTCCAAATGGAGAAAGAACATGATTATATCTCATTGAAGATGCCACTTGGTTCACATACAACACTCTGCTGGGCTGAGGTTTCACCTTAGGACCAGCATATATTACATTACATCTACCTCTTCTTTACAAAAACCTACAAGGAAAAGAGAAATTTTTAATAGGCATCGCTCTCTCATTTTCTCTTCTTTTCTTGGTTGGCAGCATTATCCATGTATACACGATATCAAAGCAATCAAAACTAACCAATCTAGTCTGCAACATCTTCCTCCACACCAGCATGTATTCCATGCAGACATTTTTCAGTTACAGCCTCAAAGAAAGAAATGGGCTGAAGAGAAGATGACTGCTAAGTATGAAGCTATTGAAAAGGAAAATCATATGAGCCATTATCCTCTCACTGCCGTCTCAGGTTGTATCTCTGATTAATGATCAGCAATTTGAATCTCACACAATCGGGATTGGAATGTTATCACTGTTATTCTTATGATGCATTTGTTTCTGCACAGCCTTAACTGCTGCTACTCTAGCTGCATTGGCTGCCCGGTTAGCTGCCGCTACAGCCCTGTTAACCCTTTCATCCACCTTTGCCACATCATAAGCCCTTTCCGCCGCTCGTCGTGCTTCCTGATCATAGGACACAAAATCATATGCTTATTCCTTTTTGTCTTCAAATACATTCAAGAACACCACCCACAATATGTTCACACTTTTAGTCTACTTCTCATCTCCAACTTGTTGAGTTCTTTAAGCCACATAAACAAACATCTTCAAAATATAAATAACAACAAAATAAAAAACACATGCTCTACATTACATATTAAGAACCACTAGTGATGAAATATTATAGATCACAAGATGATAAATGCAAGACAAAAGTTCCTGTCTGGCCACATTTAATTCAATGGCCAAGGAAATCGGAACAACAAACCATCTGCAGCAATGACTGTTAAGCAGTATGAGAACTGAGAAGGAAGCATCCAGTAAGAATATAGCAAAAGCAAGTAAGAGTTGCACAAAGAGTTAAAAGGTTGAAAATCGAACTACCTGCACTGCATTGAGAACTTTGGAATGATAAACAGCAACAGGAGATACAGGATATGTGGTGTTCTGTGTGCTTGGGACATCAAGAATTCCGTTTTGCCAGTGACCAGATTGAGTCTCTCCATTTCTAAATGTGTACATTCCAAGGCCCTGCCTTCTACCTTCATGCCAGGCTCCCTCATACCGATGCCCATTTGCAAATCGATAGACACCAAAGCCATGCATCTTGTCAGCAAAATATTCTCCAGCATATGTGTCCCCATTTCTAAATAATATTCAGTCAGATGAACCCATTAATGAAAGTAAAAAAATTCAACTGCAAGTGATAATAAAGATGTCCGAAGCTGAAATTTTTTAAAAAAACAGTATTGGCCTCCTTGGACTCTCGTCCATACTATCTAAAACAATATCATAAAGTGTTTAGAAGCCTAACTTTAGACTATTTGACTTGAGGCATTAAGGAATTGTTTCTCCGATTTAATAATTTTAGAGGTGAAATCTTGATGAAACCAGAAAATAGCATAAATAAGGATGTAATGTGTTCCTACTTCCTAGCAACTCTCTAATATAAATTCAAGGAAGCAACTACAACTGAGCAGTACAAGCTCATAAACTTGCAACAGATTCCATGCTATTAAGGGGGCAAGAAGAGGTAAATAGAACTGAAATTTAAAAGAACACTATTATGAAATAATGCTAGACTAAATGATAAGCTGTAAAGGAAGCATCTACCATCCTGGCTTAAAAGTTAGATGAACCTTGTACTCGCTTGTAAAAACAAAACTGGCAACAATTTGCAGATAGAAGAATTTAATCGCTGAAAAATGTAAGAATAGCATCTAAAACCTTCCAATCTACTCTTATAATCAAGAAAGTTTAAATCTGTGTTTTCATATTCACTTGCATGTAAGTCCCTTGCAGAACTTAGATCATCCTTCATATCAAAACTAGATGAGTACACATGATTAGACCATTGAAGATGTTTCTTTAGCTTCCAAGGATCAAATTCTTGCTGCATTCATTTGAGAACCTATTTGAATGACTAAAACTCCATATGAACTCACATAAAAATAACTGGATCAAGTCCTAACACTCATTTGTAATTTGGCAATGACAAGAACAGGAAAAATATTTCAAGACATGCTTAAAGGTGATTAGCTATCAAGCATGTTGCGTCATTTCATCTTTCTATATTATTTTGTCCAAATCCAACAAACTGTTTGTTTATGTAGTACAAGGAATCATTTGAGGTTTGATTACATCCTGCAAAGTACATTACAAACTAGCTTGCTCTTGCTCCATTTGGGTACAAGTCACCCAGGAGAAAGCCTCTATTAATATACCTTTCTTTGAAAAGGTTTCTTAGATACATCAATACCCTATCATCTCCTTGCTACTTGTTATTATTAAACAAATCCAGTGACACAAATCAAATCATCAGATATCAAGAACATAAATAGAAACCAATGCAAACAAGCAGTCGATAAACCTAAAGCCTCACATCATCTTTGCCCAAAATCCACAGTTTAGCAATATGAAAATGGAATCAAATCACAAGCAATAAAACGATATCCACCAAAAATAAATTTAAATTCAATTACCAAATGGGAAATATCAGACCATATTAATCAGGAAAATAATAATTCGTAGTGATAAACAGATTATATATAATAAAAAGAAACAAATTGCTAAATTACCTGAAATGGTAGTGGCCGAGCCCATGCTTGACACCCCATTTGAATTCCCCAACATACCGACTTCCGTCCTCGCAAGTATGGACTCCACAACCATGACTCTGGCCATTAGACCATTCCCCAGCATAAACATCTCCCGTATAAAACCTATACACCCCAAAGCCATGCCTAAGTCCCTGCCTATATTGTCCTCTATACCGGCTCCCTCTAGCCCAAGTCTCCACTCCACAGCCATCATATTTGCCATCAACCCAATCCCCCTCGTATCTCCCACTCATATAATAATAATAGACACCACTCCCCGAACACCTCCCCTTATGAAACTCGCCTTCGTACACGTCTCCGTTGCTATAAACCTGAACCCAACAGCCGGAATTCACTCTTTTCTCCGAGTTATGCCTGGACCCAATTGACCAAAAGACGGGCAAAGGCGGTCTAGATATTGCAGATGTGGATTTGAGCTTAATTGGAAAGGAACGCGCCAAAAACAATCGAATTGAAGGGAGGCGAGGGAGAGCGAGATTTAGAGAGAATAATAAAGCAGCGGAGAAAGCAAAAGCAGATAGAAAATCAAGGAGGAAAGAGTGACTAGGATGGGAAACCAAAAAGTAAAAAAAAGGGAGAGATAAAAGGAGAATTAATCGAAGATGGACACGGAGACGGCGAAGGTGATTGAAACGGCGGAGGAATCGAAAGGCAGCGGATTTAGCGGCGACGGAAATAGAAAACAGAGATTGATTTTGTTGGGTGGTTGAGAAATGGTAGATGGTGGGGGATTTGGAAAGAGAGGAGGAACGGTGAGGATGATGATGGTGGTGCTGGGTCAAAAGGGGCCTCTTATAAGGGGTGGAGGAAGAAGAAGCAGAAGGGGTAATAGGGTCATTATGGATTTGAATAGCTGGGGATTGAATTAGAAATTGAGATGTATTATGATCAGATGAAGAAGGGAAGAGAAGAGGAGGGGAAGGGTTAAAATCGGAAGAGACGCCGCTGCTTTCTTTTCCGATTTGGACTTCTGATTTCTTCTGATGCATTACATAAGGGGAGAATTCGAATTTCAAATCCCTTGAAAACTTTTTTTCTTTTTTTTTTGTTTTGGTGTTCTTTTATGAAATTGAAAAATGTCAGTTAATATGTTTGTGTAGAGAGGAAATTAAGGGGTTGGGCCATTTTAAGAGCGGTGTCTGCGTGGAGTTTATGGTTTTTAGGGGTTTTGATTCATTTCAAATACAATTTTCCCTTCATTTCTCTTTTTTTTTTTTTTTTTTCTTTCACAATTGCCCTCTATATTGTTTTTAACTTCTCCAATGCCATTCTATTTTATTTTATTTTATTTTATTTATCACAAGCTCTTTGTGTTTATTTATTTCTCATATATACTATATGGACACTTTACCTATTTTTACGAAATTTCCTATTTTTAGTTAATTGATACTTATATACAATTTATAACATGTTGTGTTCTAATTTCAAACATCTCAAATTTAAATTTTTTTATAACAATAATATTTAATTTATTTTCCATTTTAATAATTCAATCTAAAAAAGACAATATGAGCTGGAAAAAAAAAAAAAAAGGAAAAAAACTAAAAATAAATAAATAAATAAATAATAGAAACTTCCCAAAATGATAATATTCTATAATTATATTTAGATTTATTGCATACTTGGTTCACAAGCCAAAACTTGATCATCGGTTTTTCACCAAGATTCTTATAAAAATATAATAATTATTTATTAAAAATTATTGATCCCATTCTTAAAATATACAGGAGCTTTTTTAATAATAAATAAAACAATTTGTTAGCTTCACATCCACTGCCTATTTCATTTTATTTTTTTCAAATTTAGAGTTTTGAATAAGTAAAAGAAAAATATATTTTTGGATGATTCAAAATATATTTATCTTTATTTTGTAATTTTTCTCACGTTACCAAATGTCATATATATAATACATGAATAATTTAGCGAGTTTCAAGAAAGTCAATTAAGAAATTTTAAATAATATAAATAAATATAATAAAAGTGTATAAGTTAAGTTGGACATATTTTAACTAATTATTTAAATAAATGTAACAAAATTAACAGGCAAGTTTTTTTTTTTTTTTTAAAGTATGTAATATTTTAAAAATATTAATTAATTTGTGTTAATTTTGAACATTAAAATTTGTTCTTTTTATAGAAATATGATTTATTTTAAAATAGTATTCAAGGGACAGCATTATAGATTTTTTTATTTTCCTTGCAAAACAATAACATAATTATTTTTGAAATATCACAAGATAATGTGACATAAATAATAATCCTTTTATACATAAATTTTCAAAAAGGCAAAAAAAAAAAAAAAAAAATTTGTATACAGAAATATATACTATATTTTTTTCATATAACAAACAATATACAGTTGTGATTTTGATTTAAAAGGAAGGACATTTTGGTAACACGGACCCATTTCTTTGATTTCATCGCTTAAAAGCGTCACCCTACTTGGAGAGAACGACAAAGGAATCCGTCAAAAGGAGGTGGTGAGACAGACCAATGAATAGCCTCCACGTCGATATCGCTTTTATGTACACGTGGCATCACATGCTTTGACAATTTAAACCGCTTATAAATAGTTAGCAAATTAGCGCCATTTCAGCTACATAATTACTGATAGGCCACTCTAATTTTCGTGTCCAAATTTCAGACCAGTTGCAAAAATTGGAAAAGAAGTTTTGAGGCAAAATAATCGGAATATTCCAAACAATAATTTATCAGCCCATTGAAAAATCTTTTACCGGTTCCCTCTCGTTAATTAATACAATTTTTATTAACTTATTCAAAATTTGCCATTTAAGATACTTTTAATTATTTATAATTGGCCATAATTTATTTATTTATTTATTTATTTATTTATTTATTTATTTATTTATTTATTATCAAGAAAGTGTCTAAATGACAGTTCCATATTAAATGGGTTTGAAATAATAATTCCATTTATATGACCATAAAAGAAAAAAGTAGCAAAAACTAAATATATAGGAGGCTTAGTATATTTGGCCGTAATGTGGCATTGATGTAATTCAAAGTGGGGCTGAGTATGGTTTTATTGGAATTGATTATATGAAAAGAATCGAATTGAAAATTTCAATTCTTAAAAATTTGATAATCGAAAATTTTAAAGAATCGTAATGAATAAAAAATTCGATTCTTAAAAAAATTGAGAATAAGTACCGAATCAAAATAAATAGATGAAGACTTGTACAGAACCAAACCGAAAAAAACTAAAACTTTGAAGAAAAACACTTTCCTTATTATTATTATTATATAGTTAATTGATATTATGTATACATCAATTAATTCATATTATTATTATTATTAATTGTTATATATATAATTAATATTATGTTAATATTTGATTCGATTTTGGTAATTTTGGTTTAATTCAATATAGTTCAGTTCGGTACATTTTTCAGTTCGAATATAGACTAAGAACCAGTACTGTACTAAACTAAAAATTTCAATATAGTTCGATACGATTTTTATTTTAAATTCCAAAAAAATTTATAATACAATATTAAATCGGTTCGATATTTTGATTCAAACGGTATTAGTCAACCATAATTTAAAGTGAGTCCAAAAAGAGAAATTTCCTAAAGGGAAACTTCCTAGCTTCATTTAGATGTATGAAAAAAGCAACAACTAATGTAATGATGTGATGATTCTATTATAATTTACAACATCCCTGAAACCTAAATTCTAAAAAAGAAATTTAAGTAAATGAAACAAATGGAAACCATAATATGGTCATGGCAAATAGTATTTATACAAATATATCTAAAATATATTACTATATTTTAATGTCTTTTCCAAAGATTAGAAATGAAAGTGACAGTTTGGTTCTCCCTCTTATTGCATTTTCTTCAATCAAATGATGGAATCGATAGACGACTTAAGGAGGTATTTTTCTTTTTTCATTCTCATCTAAGGTATATTTGTTTTCATGGTGCTGAAAAATTCAAAACCTTAGGAAATTTTGAGTATATGGTTAATTACCATTAATCATATCAAACGGACTTACAAATTCCAGAATTTATCCATGCTAGACCAGGATCAGGATCTATCACAGAATTAAAATGAAAACTATTACAACTCACAAATATCTCTACAGGCAATTGCAAACAAGAAATGACGCACTCTGCACCTTCAGGCTTCAGCATCAAACCATGCTGTCGCTTCATCATAAGCTCAGATAACACCACATTTCCATCTTCAATAATTTAAATCAACCAAACTCTCAGCAACAACAACACATTCATAATTTCCTCCATGTAAGCAATAAAGTTAAATTATAATAGCTTTCAATTATCAGTGAAGTTAACCAGGTATCTGATGAAAACTCAGGACTGTCAATGGAACCAGGGTGCTACTCAAAACAAGGAAATTCAATTAATTCCAACCACATACACCATTGGACATCAGAATACTTGCAAGTGAAACCAAATACATAAAAAAAAAAAAAAAAATTTTGGGGAGAATAAGGATCCTAAGCCTCCATAGTGGATTTTCTGTAGAAATGAGTGCCTGGGGTCAAAAGATAAGCGCATGATATTTGATTGTATGAGTAAGGCACGAACTATTGTGAAAATGCTGGAAACAATTCTCAACCCAGAAATACAAAAATATGCTTACAAATGCTCTGTTAATTTCACAAATAAAATATAAGACAGGTCAACTACTAACCCATGTCACATTTTAAACATTTTCATCACCAAATCAATTGAAATCTCTTCAGAACTGCCTCACCTTTACCTTGTTTGTTAGAGTTGATAATACTTGAGAGTAAAAACACATGATAGAGTGTGGACAACACCGATGGGACACCTCAAACAAATTGTATGCTGTTCCAACTGTGTCAAGGTTTGTGTATCTTGAAGCCAAAAACTCTAGGAACATAACTCTGTAATGCCTTTTGTGGCTTCAGGTGCCCATACGTCATCAGAAATAGGTGAGGAAATGTTGTTCCAAAATAAGCTCCATCAATGTCTAGACAATGTCAAAGAAATTTTGAAATAAAATTTATAATGGGAAAAGAAATAAAATCACACAAAGTAGCCTAAAATCAAACACATGATTTAACTTCAGAGCAGCAGATATCTAACTCATTAGACATTGCCGTACATGAACAGGTAAATATATCAACATAAAATTAATAGCTACACAAGCTCAGTCGAAAAATATATAAAAGGAAAATGCAGATAAGCAGATGCTAAAATCATGCAGCTAAAACCTCAAAGCTAAAAATAGAAGGATACTGCCTTGATACTTTGATCGAGGGTAATATATATCTTCGCATTTTGGACAGTAGATTTTAACAGTGCTCGAACGAGGAATGTCTGATTGGCCAACTGGTAGGCAGGGCTGTCCACAGCAATAAACTCTCGGGCATCTCCCAAAGTCATAATTTTTGTACTTCTCTAACTGTAAAAGATTTTATAAACAATTAAACTAAAATAATAACACTCAAACAAACAGAAAAAGAAACAAGCAGAAATGAACAAACACATTATTTTACCATTGCAGACATTCCCTTGCTAGTAAGTATATACCGCACATGGATTAGTCCATACAGCATTTCTGCTGCAGATTCCACTAGCTCGTTCTGTTCTTCAGTGAACATATCACCTGATAATTGGCAAACATACAAAGAAACTCAACAGCAAGATCCAAATATGTGCAGAAAGGAAGAATTCCTAAACTCCACCACATCTTGTCCAATCAAATAATGTTACGACTCAATGATGATTTAGAAAATAAATAAAGGCCCCATGTTTCAGTTTTAGAAGGTAAAATGGGAATGAAAAGCAGTTAACTCAAACATGTCTTTGATTATGCAATTTCTGTAAAATTGAATCTTACCATTAAGGTAGCCTAATCATTCCATTGATTCTTTCAAGAGTAAAACAGATCAATCCATGCAAAAAGGACAAATCCATAGCATGGAATGTATGAGCTGATAGACAAAACATAAGGAATCATATATTATAATAAACATTTTTTTGTTTACTTATATTATAGTAACATATTTTAACCTTCAGTTTATTGCATTAATCAGTAAAACCTAGATAGAAAATATTTCCAACTTAATAAAAGAGCAATGAGCAAATTGGGTTTTCACCGAGAATGGAAAATAGTCAAAAGACTAACTCAAGCGTTTTGCATTTTCAAGGTTGCAGATTATTGGCATACAGAATGTGTGAGTCTATGCTCAACAAAACTTTTAGGTCTAGAAAAGGTTGGCATCTAAATTTAAAAACCTTATCATGCAGTGAAGGACATTATAAAAATTAGATGCAGACTCAACACAGCAGTTGCCATAATAGTATATTAGAATTGCAAAGAAAAAAATGCTTACCATGAGAGGATTCAACATCCAATATAAGATCAAGGGCATAATCATAATATGGAACTTGACTGCTTAAACCACAAAGATTAAAATCATCCTGAATGTATTCATCATCAACTTCACAGAAGAATTCATTTCCACGCAAATTGCAAAACCATGAGATCCAAGATGTGTCATCCCCATCAGAACCACTAACATCTGATTCTTCACTGTCCGTCTCTGATTCTTCTGCAGTTCATTCAAATAAAGGCAAAGTAAGCAGTCGAGTAACGACACCACAAAACCACCATATTAATTACTCTTACTGAGAGCAATTTCCAATCTACTGTTGACAAAATGACTAAATATTATAAATTATAAATTTTACAATAATTTGTAAATTGATGAAGTGACAAAGCTAGACATAAAAAGCAAACACAAAATGACCACAAGTAACATAATGGTTCGAGAAATCACAAAAATGCAGATAACCCCAACAAACACAAAACTTTCAGCTAAGAAATTCAAGTAACATTGTCATGCAGGGGCAAATGATATTCATCTTATGCAAAAAATGCAAAACAACAAAACAAATGAAAAATAAAATAAAATAAAGATCCCACAAGCTCAAAAATATTGTAAACTAACCATCAGAGCATTTGTTTTTGGAGAGAGAAGCGGAGCGAGAATCGCGATGATCGAGCTGAGATTTACCAGTAGAAGTGGAGGGTACTGAAAATCTCTCTTTGTCCTTACTATTCAAGGCTCGCGAAGTGGAAGGGGATGACTTTTCTAGGTGCTTGTCCAGCGCATCATTTATGC
Organism: Vernicia montana; assembly: GCA_949750685.1. NCBI lineage: Eukaryota > Viridiplantae > Streptophyta > Magnoliopsida > Malpighiales > Euphorbiaceae > Vernicia > Vernicia montana. The sequence continues at coordinate 1,072 of CATKHJ010409208.1, read as the reverse complement.
GCTTTCGATCAATCTCCGATCTCGATGAAACACCACCAACTCCTGCTCGATCCTTATACATAATTCCGTTCTCTCTGAATTTGAAAACCCCAACCTTTGTAATTTTTTTGATAAAGCTTCACGCTTTGAGAGCCAACATGCTGACAAAGTAAACCCTAGATTTGAGGAAATCAGGGTTTTGGGTAATTGAAGATTGACGAGTTATGGAGCAACGGAAAAACAAGATTTAGAAGATTAATGAGAGAGATAGGATTTGATGAGAGACGGTAAAAACTAGGGTTTTCTATGTGGGAGAGATGGGAGATTCACACGACCTCCTCTATGTTCTCTCTGTCTCTCTTGTTTTCTTGTCTTTTTTTTTTTTTTTTTTTTTCCCAAAAATCCTCTAATTCTCTTGTTGGGCTTTTTGGGCCGACTCAGAGAACTGAAAATGTGTTGGTGTTGTATACTAATACTAGAAGAAATTACATTATCTACAATTTTTTAAAATTAAATATCATTTAAACGCTATAACTTTTTATATATATTTTTACTATGGCTGAGTATAGTTCGGGAAAATCCGAAAATTTAAAAATTTTTGAAATCGAACTAAATTTCGGAGATTTTCAAAATGAGATCTTCAGAACCGAACCGTAAGGAAAAATCTCTGTACCGAACCATCTCGATTTTTCGGGACGGAGATTCGGGTCTAATAGGACGGTTCGGTACGGAACGGGACAAAACGGAGATTCGGATATTTTTTATTTTTAAATAATTAAAAATTAAATTTTACTTATACATTATTCAATCTCATTAAATATATTGCTAATTCAATATCAAAATGTGTGTATATATATATATTGCAACTACTAATTTGAAAATGAAATTTTATAATTAATAAAATTTTAATTTTACTTATACATTATTAAATTTTTTTAAATGTGTTGCTAATTCAATATCAATGTGTGTGTGTATATATATATATTTTGCAACTACTAATTTGAAAATAAAATTTTATAATTAATAAAAATTAAATTTGGCTTATACATTATTGAATTTCCTTAAATGTGTTGCTAATTCAATATCAAAATAT
>CATKHJ010409147.1:0-23198 GCA_949750685.1 Vernicia montana | reverse complement strand
AATCTCACACTATGGAGAAACATACCCGGAACTCTTTGAGGCACAGACCTCAATACCCCTTTAGCACATATTGTCATTTTTCTATAACCCTTGACAGAAAAATATTATACACATATAATATTTATCAAGAACGCATTCTTTGTCCCAATATATGCGATAAATTATACAATAATAATTTACCACAATTTTATTTTTAAAATTCAGAGGCTTCAAAAAAAATTATTTTTCAAAAATGATAATTTTTGCACATTAAAATAACATATTATTTTAACTAAAAAATATTTTTTCAGTCTTGAAAAAAAAATTAAAAATACAAATAATTCCAAAAATAATTATTTAGAGTCGAACAGTAAAAAATGGCGAAAACGGGGTCCAGGGGTGGGCCCACGGGCCCACCGCGAATGGCAGCATTGGACAGGAGCTACTGAATTCCAGAAACGACGCGTCGTTTCCTGCGCACTGTAGAGGCGAGCTGCAAGGGTCACGTGCAAACGACTTGTCGTTTATAAAAATGACAAGCAGCTCGCTCCGAAATGACACGTCGTTTCTAGCGAGTGGCAAGTGCAAGGAAAAAAATATGAAAATTTTCAGATTCAAGTGACCAACTTTGAGAGAGCAAATCTCTATCAATTTAATTCCGAATTGAGCAAATAATATACCGATTTCAAGCTCTATATATGAATTTTCATATGATATTAATAAATTGCATTATTAACAGCATAAACACATAGTGTAATATACTCAAACATGTCAACTCAGTCATGTGTAAAAATCAGCAAGAAAATTCATAAAAAAATTCCTTTTAATGGATTAAACATATTTAATTGATTCCAATGCTGGAGCATAAGTATTTCGGCTCTGATACCAATATTAGATTCATAATATAAAATAAACGAGTAAACAAATTTACCTCTTGTAACCCGGGTAGGGATGGCAACAGGACGGGTTTCCCATTACCCGTACCCGCCCCGCTACGGGGCGGGGCGGGTAATAAAACGGGTGAATATTCACGGGTTTACCCGTTTTTAATTTTTTTCCTTTTTTCTTTAAAAAAATTATTTAATATTAATTTTTTATATATACATATATTAATTTATATTTCTTTTCTACATATTTATACAATATAATTTATCTTTTACATAAAAAAAATAAGCTATAAATTAAAAATGATATATTAAATATATATATTGCACTACCAATTAGGGACATAATCACCACGTAGGGAAGGATTTCACTATCTCACAGTCTAAGAACATTTTCTTAGCCTCAAAATATATTTTTGAGAGAGAATTCACAGAAAGTTGTATTCTATTTTCAATTTCTATGTACTGAAGAACTCATATCCTTTTGCTATATCACTTATGATATATATAATATCTTTTGGATATGAATTAAGATAATCTCTTTTTATTATCTTAACTTAAAAAAAATTCTAAAATGATTCAACAAATCCTTTTAGAATTCTAAAATAATATCTTCTAAGATAGTAGTATCTCCTAAGATAATATCTTCTAAAATAATATCCATATATTATATTTTAATTAATTAACTAATAATTAATTAATAATTAATGGATATAGATCTATACACCCGTCATGGGTAATTTATATTATGGACCCAAGTTCATATTGCACTATGGACCTGGGTCCAAAACTCACCGTTTTATTAAAAAAAAAAACGTTATTTTATTTAAAAACAACTTATTCTTCTTCTTCTTGATGCTCAATCTTCTTTTTCTCTTATGCTGAATGCTGAATCTTTTCTTTTTTCAAAATAGTGAAGCTCGATTTTTCTTCTTCTTCTTTTTCTTTGAAATTGTTTTATTTTTTTTTATTGAAACTATTTTTGTCTTCTTCTTCTTCATATTTCTTTCATAATCTTCATTTTTTTGTGAGTTTTTATACTATTTATGTGAAGATTTTGAGTTTTATTTTTTTTATTTTGGAGTTCGATTACTTGATATTTTCATTATTTAATATTAAGTTTTAAATTATCAGGTTCATTAGATTTAAAGTTTAGGTTTATCACATATAATTATCAGGTTCATTAGATATAAATTTTAGGTTCATCATATATCATATGCAGATTCATTATTTTTTTTACTGTTAGATTCATGATTTAATTATTCTATAATTTAATTTAATTCATTTCTCATATTTAAAATTTTCATTATTTAATATTTCACATATAATTATGAGGTTCATTAGATTTAAAGTTTAGATTTATCACATATAACTATCAGGTTCATTAAATATAAAGTTTAGGTTCATCATATATCACATGCAGATTCAGTATCTTTTATACTGTCACATATAACTATTAGGTTCATTAGATATAAGGTTCAGGTACATCATATATCACATGCAGATTCATTATTTTTTACTGCCAGATTCATGATTATAAATTAATGCTAAATTATCTATTTTGTTTTTTTTTTATTATAATCAACAACTAGTTTTGTTATCTCGATTGAATAGAATTCAAAGTAAGGGGATTAATTAAAAGATAATTTCCAATAATATCATATTGGACTGATTAACAAGTGAGAGACAGATACAAAGAAGAACTGAAAGTAGAAGATTTAGGCAAAGGAAGAGTAGCAAAACGTTTGCAAGACCTAATACTAATAGAAGAAGAAGAACATGAGTAAAAGAAACTATGGTTTGAGGGAATCAGTTGCATCTATTATAAGTTTCATCAGCAAATTTTACAGACAATCCCAATAAATCTGGATTTGTAAGTTCCACTTCCAAAGCACAATCATTATTTTGATTATCAACTATAAAAGGACAAGATATTATTCAGAAATTATAAGTATGCGATGAAATTATAATTTAATAGTGATGAATATGTAGTTTATGAATGATGAAATGTATATTTTTTAGTGATGAACTTGTTTTTAATATATAAATTATAGTCTATAATTTATGAATTTATAGACGATAATCTATGAACCTTATGTGTACGTTTAATGAACCTATAATGTTTAACTTATGAATCTATAATTTTTAACAGGTTTAACATATAAACCTGTTAAAACCTATTATTGTTCATAACCTGTTATAACCTATTGTTCATAACCTATGTTTGTGTTTTGTAATTTATAACTATAAATATGAAACAGACTGAGAGAAAGAAAGAAAGTGAGATTGACAGAGATAGATTTTACCTATTTTAATAGGCAAATCAAAAGTTTGAATTAAAAATCCAATTGCACGAAAAATATGTTGATTTTCGCTTTGAAAAATTTATGCCATTGATTGTTATATTCAGTCTCTGTTCAAGAATTTGGAGGAGAGATGAAGAGAAAATGATTGATTCTTGATGATTCGTGGTTACTGCTTCATGATTTTAATAATTTATATTTACGATTTTGATGAGAATTGTTGAATCTCAGTTAAAAATTTTGGAGGAAAGAGAAAATAACTGAAAATTTTTTTAGCTCTGAGAATGATATGCCGTCAACAAGTTAGGTTATTATTTTGAAAGAAAAAAAAAATTCGCTTGCTTGGGTCTGGTTCACAATGTATTGTGGACTCGAATCCATGATATAACAATTTCATAAAAAGTATAAAAATTTATTATTTATAAAAGTTAATAACTTTTTAAATACCTATTTATTTTTATAAATTTTATAAAAACTATTATTAAATAGTGTATGATTTTTATAACTGTTTTAAAAATTTTTAAAAATTATTATTAAATACCACTCGAAATTTTTAAAAGTTGTTATTGTATAATTTTTTTTTATCCGATACACCGGCTTTAATTTTAGTAGATGCCCGGTCGGCTGGGGCATGCCAACCCCTGGCTTCCAGCTAGGAAGATTGCAGAGAAGCCAGTTATTCCGAGTGAAAACGGCGCCATATATTAAAAGGTTTCGATTCTGTTAACATTCACAAAACCTCTTAAACCCTAGAAAACCCCCTCTCTCTTTCTTTGAAAAAATGGGGTTCTTCGACCTCAACATACCCTATGAAGCCTCCCAATCCTCAAAACCGACCCGCATAAAGCAAGTAATCAAGGCTATGGAGCTAGGCTACACTGGGATCGCTTACAACCGCACGATCACCGGCGTGATGTCCGATCGCGACCGTTGTTCTATTACGCTCTTCTCTCTTTCTTCACTCCTCAATGTGGTTCCTTCTCTTACCTCCTCCGTCAATCTCCACCGTGACCTCCTTTGTATCCCACGCTCCTCCCCCTTCCGTCAGTACACGCGCTTGACAGTCTGTGTTGATAGTCCTGCTCAGGGTCAGGCGCTTAATGGTGGAAATCCTATTTTGAAGAGTTATGATTTGGTTGCTGTTAGGCCTCTTAATCAGAGCGCTTTTGATCACGCCTGTGAGAAATCTGAGGTTTGTAGTTAATTTAAGATTAGATGAAATTTAATTCTTAATTATAGCTTGATTTTCTTATTTGGGTTGATAAAAATTTTACAGGTGGATATAATTGCTATTGATTTCTCAGAGAAGTTGCCGTTCAGGTTGAAGCAGCCTATGATTAAAGCTGCTATGGAGGTTTATTTTGATATTCATTTTGGTTTCCATTCTTATTATTGCTTTCGGTTTGAAGTTTCTTTTGTTGGTGACATTATTTTTGGTTTTTGTTATGCAGCGAGGAGTTTACTTTGAAATTACATACTCTGATCTTATTCTTGATGTTCAAGTCAGGAGGCAAATGATACCGAATGCCAAGGTGAGATTTGAGATAGTTTAATATGTGAAATCATCTATATAAGTTCTGCTATTAATTGCTTTGATGGGTTTTTTATTTGCTTGCTTGTTGTGAGTTTTGAAAAATTCTCACTTCTCTATTTCTAAATTTTATTTTTTATTTTTTATCGTTTTATTCATTGTTTCAAAATGGTTTGGGATTTTAATTATTCATAATTTCTAAAAATGAGCTTTAATTTGACATATGGCTTGCATAAAACAGATGAGTATTATGTTAGAATTTTGGAGAGGATTTTTAGTAAACCATATGGCTTGCTTCAAGATTGTGTTATTGTGGGAGTGAGATTGCATTGACTATGTGTAAAGCAACTATACTTTTTAGATATCAATTACAAGTGAGGTTGTGGCCAACCTCAAGGATCCGAGCTTAGTTCTCTCTGCTATTTTCATTTTATTTCTCAAAAACAGCCCATAACTCTTTGTTTTGTTTAGTTTGGCATCTCAAACCCCAGCCTTCCACATATAGTTTCTACTCATCCCTACCCTTCATATAAACCTAAAATTCATACTTTATAACCAACCTCCAACCCATCCTGGGTCAGCTTTCCAGTCAAGTGACTAGAAATACAAATATTTAGATCATTTTGCAGATACCCATAAAATGAGTCTCTTTATATGATTTTGTTTATTTATTTTTTACTTTTTGACTGAATTATGAATCCATCTGACTTATCATCTGAGCCACACTGTCTGACTTCCAGTTACTGGTGGACTGGACTCGAGGAAGGAATCTTATTTTCTCAAGTGCTGCTCCTTCTGCAAATGAACTTAGAGGCCCATATGATGTCGCAAATTTATCATCTTTGCTTGGGCTCTCTGTTGAACGAGCTAAAGCAGCTATTTCCAAGAACTGTAGGTATAGCAACTTGCTAAAGGTAAAAAATCTTGCAATCATATAAGCAAACTGAACTAATTAGGGTTTTTCCCCTCAAATATCTTGTAGGAATCTTATAGCTAATGCATTAAGGAAAAAGCACTTCTACAAGGAAGCTATTAGGGTTGAGCGAATATCATCTGATGAAAAATCTGACTCCAAGGACCCTTTGTCTGTGGCTTGGCTTAAATGGGATCCCATCTCTAGTGGTGAAGGAGACTTGCAACTGGAGGATATTGAAAAGTCTTTTGCTGCCAACACTAGAGTATCCAATTCTGTTAAAGCCATTGATTTTATTTCAGTTATTAACAGCATGCCATCACATGGTGGGAATTTTTTGACTGCTACAGAGGCAGTTGAGGTACCAGTTGCAACTTCTGGAGTATTGGAAGAGTTTGGTGGGCATGATGTTTCTGGAACAGATAGGAATTCTTTATGCAATTCCCCATCAAAGATTCAGACCTTTGATCATGGAAGTTCCCAAGAATTACATTTTCCAAGTGATGCTACAAAAACTTCTACTAATTCTACGGACATTAGAGCTGCTATGAACACCACTGAGGAAGGGCCAAAAAGTTCAAATGACTTAGATGTAGTATTTCCTTTTATTTTAGTTCAAAAGGATGATTTGCAATCACAAAAGCACATCACTAGTTGTGAATTGAATACTGTTGTACCAAATGAGGTTTTAATGGGTCAGACAACTGCAGAAATTGGGTTAACTGCTGCTTGCACTGTTGATACTAAAATAGAAAGTATTTCTGAGAACGCAAACTCTCTTTCTCCTCAAATTGACAAGTCTATGGGTTCACAAGGTTCTGATACAGTTTTGGGTTTACAAAATGTTTTGACAAACAAAAATATACCAGATATAGGTATAAAAGATCAGGAAGGTACATCTACAACTGAAAATGTTTCTGGCAGAGAACAACTCAGGGAATCAGGATATGATATGAGAATATGTGTGGATCATGTTCCATTTCTATTAACCTCTTGTGATATGAAAGTTAAAGATGTCTCTTCAGTTGCAAATCAGGAGACCCTGAAGGAGGTGACTATGGAAGAGCAAGAGCATGGAGATGTAAGTCTAGAGAAACCAGAGGAGGTGGCAATGGAAGAAAAAGAGTATGGACATGCAAATCTGGACACCCCAGAGGAGGTGGCAATGGAAGAACAAAAGTATGGAAATTCAAATCTGGAGACCCCAGAGGAGGTGGCAAATGAAGAGCAAGAGCATGGAGATGTGGATGCTGAAAGTTCTCTTGGTCAGGGCAACAATTTGAAAGTGAATGACAACTCTTCAGGTGCAAATTTTCTGCACTTGGAGGAGGGGGCAATGAAGGAAAATAAACATGAAGAAGCTGATTCTGAAAGTAATTATCCAACCTTGGTCCCGTCTTTATCAGGTACAAGTTCAATTAGTGTTTTAAAAATGAATTCTATGCTGTGCCAGCAGTATGCAAACTGTACATTCTTAAAAAAAGGTATTTCAGAATGGATAGTACATTTTTAATTGAATTTTAATTATTTATCTAGGAGATTAAATGCTTGTTTTCTATCCTGAGTTCAGTTAGTTTGAGTTCTTCTGATTACTCATCTGTGACTTTACTATTGCATCACCTAATAAGCAATTATAGTATTATTATGATCTTTGGTTCTTGGGATTTCTCATTGATTTTATTTTGTTCAAAGTTTCCTTAAAAATTTCTTGTTTGTATGAGTAAACCTGAAAAAAGTGAGCATACGATTATATGTGTATAATTAGTGTTGCAAGTTGGATACTATACTAACATTACTCAAACTCTGCTTTCCTTAAAAAAATATATCGGATGTTTATTTCTATTCTGATGTTCATTTGGTTTTCAAGTTCCTTTTCCTTTAACTCAGCTATGACAATGTCTCATAAGCAATTAGTGTTTAGTGTTGTTTCTGGGATATTTTTTAATCTGTTCTGTTCAAAATTTCTCTCACCAATGGAAAACCTTATGATGCTGTATTCAAAAGTGCAAGACTGGGTTTCTGGATGGATTTTCCCAACCCTTTTTTTCTTTTTGGTCTATTTAATAAATTTTCTTAATAATCTCTTCCTAATTTTTTCCTATTCCAATCTGACAATTTTATTCATCTTTATTAATGTAGGGAAATCCAGTGCAAAGCAGAGGGCAACTCGTCAACCTCTTTTATTTCCTCTAAAGCGATTGTTGAATCCTATCTCTTTCAAAAAGAAATCTAAAAGAGTTAAACATAAGAGGAAGGCGTAGCCAAGTTCCATCTCTCCAAAATTTTCTTGTTGATTGGTCGAGTAAAATGTAAGTGAGTATAGTTTAATGTTGATTCTTCTAGTTATATATTATTGGCCACCATTAACATGAATGGTGGCAAAATTTTGTCAACAGATCTTGCAGATGCATCTGCAATTGAAATTTTGTCAGCATGATTAACAATGCATATTGGGTCATTAAATATTGCCAAATTTTATTTATGAAGAAGGTAAAAAAAAAAAAATTGAAGTTTGTCAAATTTCTCTTTAGTCCTGGGAATGACCATATTTCTAAGTTTTCTCTATGACATTGAATACCTTGAAATGTATTCAGTTGTAGATTGTAATTTCTGTGGTTGGATCTCCCTTTCCCTTCCCTTTCCATCCTCTGATTCTGTTTTCTTCTCCTATATTCTATGCTTTTGTTTTCTATACTAAACTCTGGTTCTATGTCCACATTATGTAAGCAGGCTGTGGAAAAAGTAATCAATTTCATGTACTCTACTATGGTTGTTCTATGGCTATCTCATCTTTGAGTGACGCAAATGAAACTGTTGGTTGGGTTTCGATTGAAATTTGAATTTAGAAATCTCACAAATAATTCTAGATATTTTGAAGACGACTCTAATATCATTTAAAAATCTCATTGGTCGTAATTTTTAAAATATTTTCTTGTAGAGTCTACAAGTTTAGAAATATAACGAGTAAAAGACCCTTTTTTCAACTTGTGTATATATATATAATATAATTTTTTTGATAAAGATTTGAAAATGGAAGTTTTCTTGTCTTTCTTTTTCATCTTCTTAAAGGCAAAAAGGGTGGAAAGCCAGTTTTGTAAAGAGGCATATTCTTATTCTTGATATAGTGTAATTGGCCCTACAACTTACTGGGTGTCATGTGCTAGTTCGTATTCATTAAATTTAATTCTATTTTTAGCGAATATACTTGTTCTTTTTAATGTGTTCATAATTGTAATGCAGCAGAGCGGCTCCTCCTCTCCCCCCTTTTTTTTATTTAATCAATTACCGCAATCAATAATAATGATTAAGAATGCCATTTCTAAATTTACAGGGAGAATGTTAGGTAACGTAAATTGTATTAAAAAAATTTAATGTAAATAAATATAATTTAAATACATCATACAGTAAAAAATAAAAAAATAATTATTTTTATTTTATAATAAATTTTTTATTAAAATATTATATAATTATTTTTATTGTATCAGATATAATTGCGTCATTTATAATTATTCTTTATATTCTTTATATGTTTCCATAGAATTTGCAATATTAGCAAGGCATCTAGTCAAAGTGTCCAATTTCTTTTTAAAAATATTTCTATCTTACTATTCATGCAAAGCATTCTCAGAAAGGAAAAAAAAAATTATATATATGTATATATATATAAACACATTTATCTATAAAAATTATAACAAAAAATAAGAAAATTATGTGAAGTTTTTTTAAAAAATAAAGGAAAAAAACTTCAATTAAAATCCAATTCTTGATTCAACTAGTATATATTGGTCTTTATGACAGTATAAGAAACATTGACAATATTTTAGTAATGATATTAGAGCCCAGTTTATTGATAATATGTATCAAGTGTGAACTTCATCCAGGTTTGTTGGATACCAATTGGCAATTACCATAGTAGTTCATATCACCTAATGAATTATTGTCTAAATCTTTCACTTAATAAATAGTTGCAAACACATTTGTTTTTCTAAGACAATAATTGATGAAATTGATGATTGCATATATCTATGGACACATAATTAGACGCTTGAAATTAATTAAAATAAGATTAGTTTAATAAATCTAATTTTAGTGGGCAACCCACCGCCGCCGCCGGCCGACAAAAATCAAGAGCGCCGTCCTTCCCACCTCTATGGGTTCCCTCAAGAAACATAATAGCCTTTATCTAAAGACCAAGGTAGATTCCAAGTCCCTAGTTTAATTAATTAATTAATTATCATAAAGTATACATAATACTTAGTAACTAGCATCATAAGCAACCAAATGATTAGTGATTAAATATAGTATTATTGTTCTTTCTTGCTTAAAAAGAGCCAAAGAAACACTTTAAAAATAGCCTTTTAAAAAAATAAGAAGAAGAGATGCTGTTTTGCATTTTTCTAGATAGGTTTTTTTATTTTTTATTTTTTTTTATGGGAGCTTTGATTATCTCATATAATATATATATATGCATGTTGTCCATTCTCAAGTTTGGCACAAGAACAATAAAGCTTATGTAATTAATTAAGTATTCTCATCTTCTCCCCAACCCTTTGAGTTGGGTAAAAATGCTATCTATCTAATAAAGGGGATAGCCACTCCCTCTCATGGATGATTGATAATCAAATGGTAATAGTTTCATTGATTAATTGTGAATTTGAATAAATAAAATCATTTTGGATTAATGAAATTGGAGTCATTTTCAGATTACAAAATTAGCACCTATGAAAAACTAAAATTTTAATTATGGAAATACAATTTATTAATTGAATATTTGATCTCTATCACAACACCTAAACACATTCTATATATATATACACTAGTGCGTTGAATTATAATCTTTACGTAAAATATATGATGGTTTAAAGCCACTCTTGCAAGATACTTGATTACTAGGTAGGATTTGTGCCTGTCGAATTCTTAGTCCTTTTGATTTATTTCTTGAAAACCACACAGCCATATCACAATCACAATCTTAATCATAATCACAATCACTCTAAATTAACAATGCTACTTTCTAAGACCTAGGACCAATAAAAGAGTCAGGCGACTATGACCCCTCTAACTTTTAAAATCAATGATATTAAAATCGGATCGAAAGTTGAACCTATTTAATTGTCAGTTCATAGTCTAATTGGTCCGACCGGTCTAATTTAATTTATCTGTCATTTTTTTAAAAATTTTTTTAGTCCAAAACAGTGTTGTTTTGAAAAACTTCGTTTCGACCGGTCACCTATTTTTTTGGTTTTTTTCGGTTCAAACCGTTTTTTCTGATTCATGATTCATTTGATTTTTTACGATTTAAAAACCGAATCAGTGACCGATTCTCGATTTAATCTGTCCGACCGGTCGGTCCGATTTTAACAACATGGTTTAAAATATAAAAATTTTCAAGCGTAAAATTATAAAAATTTGGCCATATATTATATTTGATTTCCTTTATTTTAGGTAAAAATTTTCTTTAAATATAGAAAAATTGATTTAATTATATATATCATCTTAATATAAATTATGATATAAAATATTTAACCACGTAAAAAAAAAAAAATTCTGACTGCTTTACTTTATAGGATCATAAACGCAAAGCTTTGACAAAGGCATACACTCCCAACCCATATATACAAGAATTGCATACCCACTTTGCTTTGTTCACGCTGTTAGGCTTAGTAGTTATCCTAAAAGCATAGAAAAACATCAACAAAGTAGACAATGAAATCTCTCTCTATTCTAAGAAGACTTTTTGTGTGAGTGCATTGATGATTGTGACTGTTACCATAACCATTTAGCTCCCTATGAATCTTTCTTTCTTCAAGATAATGACTTTGTTTACATCTTTTTAGGTTATATATATATATTGCTGTTCAATCACAAAAAAGTAGGTATAATTTCATTCCAAAACCTTATGTAAGCTTCAATTAACAAGATTTGGTATGTTTATGCACACAAGACTATAATTCCTTTTCAATCTTTGTAGATGTCGGGTTTATTTGAGTTGATTGTTATGTTAGCTATCGATAAATCAAGTATCGATACAAATTTAAATTGAAGTATTAATTGTGAAAATACCATTTTCATAATTATGGGGTAAAAAACATATTTATTAACTTTTAGAAATCCAAATGTTGAACATTGTCTACAATTAATTGTCATTACAATAAACAGACAATATATATTAGAATCAAAGTCAAACAAACTATATTTACATTCCCCTACTTCCAAGCTAAATAACACTTCAAATTACATAATAATAGTTGCTAGAATAACAAATTACACTAGGAAACTAAGAAAAAAAGGGATATAGAATAGGGAGCTCCAACTAGCTAGTGAGCCCCTTTTGACCAAAGACTAATATTAAGGAATTGAATTTGCTGAAAATGCATCCAGAAAATCAATCCAATTATCATCATAATATTCCTCATCTTCTTCCCCACTTACATTGCTCCATTGAGCTTGAGGATTTTTTTCAATTTCATCATTCCTTGCAAACCGACCTCTAATCCGTGGCCGACTATCCGCCAATGTTTTTCGACACGCATACTGAAAAGAATAAAAAAAAAAAAAAAGAATCATTAATATAATCAATATTGGCAGTACTAATAATTTTAACTACTGTTTTAATATGATAATAAAAATAAGATTGTTTAGATGTAATTGATGATGGAATTGAATGACTCAAAAAAAGACAAACTTGTAGATTTTGGTGTTAGATTAAAATCATATTATATATATATATATATATTTAATCAACTACATAAATTCTTAAGTCAATTTATACGTCAATTGAAATTAAATTTCGAGTAAAATAAAATAAATTTTTTTTAGTGAATTAAAAAAAAGCATTTATATTTAAATTATACATTCAAAAAATTACTTTTCGAGTGCGAACTCCGAAAATTATTATTAATGGAATATTGTCTATATCTTATCTATCATTTCATATGTTACATATATTTGACTAATAGCATAAAAGCTAAGATTAAATATTGGACTACGTATATAATTAATGGTCCTTATTAATAATAATTAGACATCAAAACTTATTATTATTATTATTATTATTATTATTAGTCACTTATTGAAGAGTCTACAGCTTGTCATCCTAATTCCACAAAATTCAAACAACAACTATTGCAATTTCAATCAAATAGTGTCACTTATATGTGAACAGTTGGATTTGACATAAAGCATATTTATATTGGCGTGTGAGCCGGAAATTAAAGCAACTTGTGTGCTAGATTAATAGTTCACTAATACGCATATACTTGGTAGCGCAAAAGGTTAAAAATGATATTTTAGTAATTAATTTATTTAATTTATGAATTTTTAATGTATGTAATTTAAAAAATTAAGAATATTTTTAATTTTTTTTATAAAGATTTTGAATTATAAATGAATGACCTTAATCTTCTTGTTGAAGTTCCTCTGGGTCCTCTTGCTTCTGTACCTCTCAATTCTCTCTTTCTTCTCTTCTGGACTGTATTTGCATGCTTTGCTCATACTCTCAATTATAACACTGCTCTCACTTGATAATGGACTGTCTGCCTTGAGCCCATGCTGCACCACATTAACCATTTCATTAATAATTTCAGATATTTATATCACCCACTTATTTATCAAAAAAAAAAAATAATAATAATAATAATAAATATATAATACTGTTTTATAATACACGCAATTAATTATGGTAATACTTTAATGAATTATTTATTTAACTGTTTTTATTATTTCTTTATAATAAAAACTAATTAAAACTTAAAAAGAATTGAAAATATTATAGTTACCTGCAAATCTCCAGTGCTAAAAACTCTCCTCACAGGACTACTCTCCAAGTCCAGAAAATCCTGAGGACAAGTGAAATGACAATGGTACCCATTATTCTTTTGAAGAGAATGGCTACTAATACTCCTCTGAATCAAACTCGGTTGCTGAGTCGTTCCATAACTCGCGAGTGAACTCGGTGAACCATAACTACTAGTACCCCCACTAGTAGTACTGCAGCTACCAAAATCGATGCCTCCAAGAGCCAACTGGTCCGGTATGATTAAGTGAGCTGGAGGCGGAAACTGACCCGAAAGGAGCTGTGATGGGGCAGCACCGTCGGGGGATGGAGGGTAATTGCCGAGAACAAAGTCGGCGCGTGAGAATGTTGTGTTAGTGTGACCGTACATGGCGCGTGGAGAAAGAAGGAGTTGTGTAAATAGAGAGAGAGAGAGAGGGGTCGGTTTTGAAGAGCAAAGACACTGAAGCTAAAGAGCTTCAGAGCCTAAATTACTTATAAACTGTGGAAGCTCCATAGGAAAAGGGCAAACGAGATAAATGCTGACGTGGAACATGACGTCATCGTTTGAGAGTGGGTTGACTTTCAATTTTTTTTTTCAAATTATTATTATTTTTTAGGTAAATTTTTTTTGTCCCCACCCCCACTTCATAGTTTTTTTTTTTTTTTTTTTGCTTTTTTTTCCCTCTAATATATAGTTTGATTTTTAATTATAATGACTTGTTTTGACAAGAATTTAGTCATGTCAAAAAAAAAAAAAAAAAAAAAAAAGAGTCAAACTTTTGATTAAGTAGAAGTAGTAATTTAACAATTTCATCATTTTTCACATTGTGATTAGAGTATTATTTTTTTAAGATTAAGTCATAAGTAAGATTACTTTTTTTTTTTTTTTTTTCAATACTAGAGTAATTATGTGGATAATTTTGGATATATACATTCAATCAATATAGAAATAACATATGAAAACAAATATGGCTGTAACAATAATTTCACCTCAAATACAAGCAATATTGTCTTCGCATAATGTGGTTGGTATTTTTTTGGTAAAAAATAATTTACATGTACTTTAGATATGATAAGTTATTTGATTTACACCATACACATTCTCGACTAGTTTCATGAATTGCAAGAATCTCAATATGATTTGAAAAAGTGGCAGACATTGTCTGCTTTGAAGAATGCCATGATATTGCAGTGTCACCACATGTGAATACATAACCTGTCTGAGATCGAGCTTTATATGGATCAAATAAATAATTTGCAACTGTATAACCAACTAGTGATGATTTAGATTCTTTTGAGTAAAACAAACCCAAATCATTTGTTCTTCGAAGATAACGAAAAATTTGTTTAACTCCATTCTAATGCTTTTGGGTTGGAGAAGAACTGTATCTTACTAATAAATTCATAAAAAATGCTATGTTAGGATGAGTATTATTAGCAAGATACATTAATGCGCCAATAGCACTAAGATATGATACTTCAGGACCAAGCAATTTCTTATTATTTTCTTGAGGTCGGAATGAATCTTTTTTCACATCAAGTGATCTAACAACCATTGAGGTGCTCAATAGATGTGCTTTGTCCATGTAAAATCTTTTAAGGATCTTTTTTATACAAGTTGATTGATGAACAAAAATTTCATCTATCAAATGCTCAATTTGCAAGTCAAGATAAAATTTTATTTTTTCGAGGCCTTTCATTTCAAATTCTTTCTTTAAGTATTCCATTGCCTTAGAAAGTATATTCAGAGTTCCAATAATATTTAAGTCATCAACATATACTCTAATAATAATGAACTCATATCCTGATTTCTTTATAAAGACACATGGACAAATATGATCATTTATATATCCTTCTTTTAACAGATATTCACTCAAACAATTATACCACATGCGTTCATATTACTTTAATCTATACAAGGATCTTTGCAATTTAATTGAATACATTTCTTGAGGATTTGAGTTATATGCTTCAGGCATTTTAAATCCTTTAGGAATTTTCATATAAATATCATTATCAAGTGATCCATATAGGTAAGCTGTTACGATATCCATAAGGCACATATCAAGCATTTCGTTAACTATCATATTAATCAAGTAACGAAACGTGATTATATCCATAACAACAAAATAAGTTTCCTCATAGTCAATATTAAGTCTCTGCGAAAAATCCTGGTAACTAGTCACGCTTTATATCTTACCACCCCATTATTCTCATTACGCTTTCGGACAAATACCCATTTATATCCAACTAGTTTCACATTTTGGGGAGTCAGAATAACATGTCCGAATATCTTGCATTTAGAGAACGAGTCTAGCTCGGCCTGAATTACCTCTTTTTATGATGACCAGTCATGTCTATGTTAATATTCAGTTATATTCATAGGTTTTGGATCTAGATTGTCTCTTGAAACAAAAGAGTTACTGTTGAGGTAAATTCATCGTCTACAATAAATGAGTTTCTATACAAAGTTTCTCCTGTATTCACAAAATTAATCGATATCTCGTAATTTTCAGTCATCTCATTAACTCCAAGAGCCATATTTAGAGGATCTAATTATTCCGTTGTCTCAGTATGTATCTTATTATTGGTTATAGCTTTTTGACTGAGATCTTTCTTTTTAAGAAGCTTTTCTTTAGGAGATTTTCTTAGTGACACTGCTTTTCTTTTCCGCGAATTTTTATCTTTAGTTCTAATTTACAGTCCACGCTTCTAGCGTGTGTCGAACTTGATTATTTTTTATTTTCAATAGGAACCATAACCCTTGCTGGAGTATTAGCAACTGGAATATGAGACTTTGTCACTCTTTTGGCATTTGTAAATGCATCTAACAATTGAGTTGCAATTTGTTGCAACTGTATTATTTTCTGAATTTCTAGTTTACTATGACTTGTACGTAGATCAAAACTATTTAAATGGCCTTCATTCTAGGAAATTTCTCAACATTTTTTAGTACTAACAGGTGCTTTTCCTCCCCCTAATATTGAGAAATGTGCCTCATTAAAATAAATTTCAAGTCTCCTCTATAAACTCATTTTCGCATGTTGAGGTGGTGTTATTGATATATACATGGCATAACAAAAAATTCGCAGATGAAAAATATTAGGTTCACATCCATGTACAAGTTGTAAGGGAGTATGTATGATATGCATATGTTCGAGTCCAAAGTGAAGTTGCATGCATAATGGCATGTCATGGTAAACCTTCAAGATTTCATTATTGAATTTCAGGTTCAACACAATATGTTGTTCATATCTACTGAGGGTAAAATAATAATGAAATGATTCATGTATTATAATGCACAAAATAATATGGATAAATAGATAAACAACTTATTGATATAAAATTACGAAAATATCCAAAAACAATATCTAGACTTATATAAACATGATCCAAAAAAGATGTAAAAGCATTAAAAACAAAATTCAACCAAGCAATAAGAATAATAAAAAAAAATGTAAAATCCTAGCCAATTACTCATTTAGAGAGTCTACATAAAAATTACTGATATTGAGTTGAGTTGTGTCCTTTGTGTAGGTTGTTTATCTTCCAGAGTTCTCATGATCTATAATATTCACTTTAGGAACTGATGCTGTATCAGTGGGCCTAACTTGATGATTTCTCATTAACAATTTTAGGCACTAGAAGACAAGCAATAAGTTCAGAATATTTTGTAAAATTTTGCTCTCTATACTTCTGCTGCAGGAGCATGTTAGAGGCATGAAAAGTTATATATGTCTTCTTTAGCATATCATATTTTGTAACTTTATTACCACATAATTTTAGCTGTGAAGTGATTCTAAACATGGTTGAATTGTATTTTGAAACAGATTTAAAATCTTATATGTGCAGATTTAACCAGTCATATTGAGCTTGTGGTAGGACCACAACCTTCAAGTGATCATATCGATCTTTAAGGCTCTTCCAGAGAACACAAAGATCCTTAACAGTAAAATATTCGGTCTTTAAGTCCTCACTTAAATGAAATCTAAGTAGGATCATAGCCTTTGCTTTGTTTTGGTTTGATATTGTATTTCCTTCTTTAATAGTTTCACCTAGCTCGTTAGCATTCAAATGAATTTCAGCATCAAGAACTCATTTCAAGTAATTACTCCTACTTACGAGTTCATATCCTTATAATTCATTTCATTAATTAAATACCTATAGTACTTAATTACATGTATAAATCTAATAATGAATATAATTATGTGAATATAACAAATAGGGATATATGATCTATTTGTTCATATTCAAACATTATTATTGCATCAAGCTAAAATTGAAAACAAATTCAGATTAAATTTAAATAATTCCATGAAATATGATATCACATCAATACTAAGATTTTTATTTATAGATAGAGCATATATCAAAATATTGAAATATCAACCATTCAATTCATATACAAATATGATTAAACTAACTTTTAAATTGAAATCAAAATAAAATCATATATAATAATGCACTAATTTTATTCAGTGATAATGCATGCATGTTTTCAATATCACAATACCTAATGGCACTAAAAATTAACCTCTCACATTTAATTAAAGACCTTTGATTTTCCAACTAGATTTATTTGTAATAATGAGAACAATTGTCACTCTATACATAAATCTTGAAATTTTATGTAGTTGATAATCAATAATTCCATTGCAACAAAGAATTTTAAAATCTTTACTATCAAATCAAATCAAGATACAAAATTATAAATAAATGTGTCCCTCACTCCATGATTATTGGCTAGACCTCTAATTTTTGAACTATGGGACAAGTGTCACGAGCTTGTAGTTTTTCACCCAAACTTCTACACTTGTGCGACACTAGCGTTGCTCTCCTTTAAGCTAGCTAGTCAGCCTTCCCACAACTTGCCTAGTAACTTAGGCAATTGGCAACGGAAACACACTTATAGAAATGCAAAGGAAACACGTTGGAACGCTAGAAAGAATGCCTTTGTTATTATATAAATGCTTTATAAGGTATGCAAAAGTATATAAGAGTAGTGGCCTATGAGCTTCCTACTTGGAATTGGAAGGATCTCCTAGTATGTCTTTCTTTATCTTCTTGAATATCTCTTCTTATATGATCCACAAATGAGGGAGGCTTGGCCTATTTATAAGCAACTCCACCTCCTTACTATTCCCACCTCTTTAAATGGACCACCGAGATTTACTTAATCCAACGGTGGGGATTCATTGGCCTAGAAATCTCTAGGAGGTTCACTCATGCTAGGCCTCTCTACTAATTTCTAGAGAATTTTAGTAATTCCACTAACTTAACCTTATTTGGGGATGCCTTCCCACCTATTGAAACCTCCTTAGGTCGGTTGTTAACCTCTTTACATGAGATGGTTAGATGCAGGCTTGTTGCCTATGCCACTTGCGACAGCGCATACTGAATTGGCTTGCTGGTGTTGCTGATGGGCCCGTTGGCGCATCCCACCCTGGCTGTCTAGCCAACTCCCTAAGTTCCACTCGTGAATTTTCCCTCAAACTTTGTGGGAAGTCTTTACATCCCAAATAAAGGCCGCATACCAAAATTTAGCACAATTGGACTTGTCTCCCATGAGTTAGAGGGTACTCTCCTCCTCAAATCTAAGGCTTTCTCCTCATCGCACAACCCACTTTTCTCTTTTAGCATATATAAGGGGGAGGTATTTCTCAGCGGTTGGCATTCTCCCCCACCTATAGGGGCATCGTCTTTAATGCCATGCCCACCCTATAGGCCTGGTTGGCATCTTGGATGTGCCTTAAGTCCTCAAATGGCTTACAACTCGCCTTACTACTGCGTTGGCCTACCCATCGGGCCCGATGCCAGTGTGAGTTGCGCTGTTTATCCTAATTCACCATGCCATCAACAAGCAATTCCTTTGGCTTCCTCCCTAATTGTTGATGCATGCCCACGGTTCTCGTACTCGGTTGCCCATGGCTTGAAATCACCTTATCCTCCTCGTAGGGCTTTAATTGGCTAACATGCAGCACGCTTCGGCATTTGACGTGCGACGGTATCTCAATCTTGTAGGCATGTTTCCTTACCCATTTGACAATGGGAAATGGCCTCTCAAACTTCCAAAATTTCCCCCGATGTTGGCCTTGGGGTTGGCTATGCTGGCCTTGCCTTACCAGCACCATGTCCCTCGTATGAAATCCCTTTGGCCGTTGCTTGGCACCTGCTCGCTTTCTCTTGCGCTGGTTGGCCTACTCCAAGCAAATGCACTTTGCGTCAGCCGCTTTTTGCCTCCTGTTGGCAAGTTTAGGTGCTGCGGGCCTACTCCCCTCGTAGCTTGTAGCGGTAGCACCAATGGCGCTTGGTTGCACATTGCATTGCCAAATTTCACTCGTTGGCATACAACTCTCACTAGCAATAGGATACCCTACTTTCTTCCCCTTATTGCCCCCTCTGGCTAGGTTAGTGGCATCCGTTAGCGCCTCAATTGGCTCAGTGTTGTCTCCCCTCGTCAACATTTGCTTGCCCATTCCAGCCTTGTTTTCCCCGCCAATGGCTGGTTGGCTTTTAGGAACCCGCATCCACCTACGCCCATTTGTAGGTTGTTCCCACACATGGATGGCTTTCACCTCTGCACCATCCATAGGCAGCTTCGGAGATGGCTTGGGAACTTCTTCCCCCGTTGGCGTCTTGTCCTCCATAGATAATTGCAAGGATGATAGTGTCAATATCCCAACATGCCTATCATCGCCCCCGATCTCACGCTTAATGGGCACTGCAATTGGAACTCCATTCTTTTGCATGAAACACAAGGTATTAGTGTATGGAACCATGACAACCTTTACCATGTTTAAGAAATCTATGCCCAAGTAAAACTTACGCTCATCTATTGGGGCAATGGTTATATCCATCGTACCTTGCCATTGGCCAATCTTGACGTTTGTCCCACATGCTCTGCCTATGATTGACACTCTTTTTGCGTTGACGCCTTTAACGAAGCCCTGTTCCTTGGAGTACTTTAGCCTAATATCCTCCGCTAATTCTTTTGCCATGTATATGGTGTTCACTCCCGTATCCACTATGACTGGCATTATTTTGCCCCTGATTTCGGTCTCAAAATACATGCGACCTTGGGGTTGCACATCCTTTCCCCTTTGGATGGCATTGATAAGCTGTAGAGAAGCAAGCCTTTCTTCATCCTGCCTCTCTTCTTTACACATTAAAGCAGCTAGCTTCCCCCGCTTTGGGCACTCTATCACCCGATGCTGTCACTCACATAGGAAGTACAAGATCTTCTTTGGAGAATCCCCCTTCTCCTCCACCTTGCCCTTGCCCTTGTCCTTCCCCTTGGATTGATAGCGATCTTCGAAAGACTTCCCTTTGTCTCCCTTACCTATAGGGCTGCTTCCTTTTAGACTTGGTGGGATCTCGCTGTTGAAACTCTATCAACGATTCTGCAGCTGCCATTGCGCTGGCAAGGTCTTGCACACCTCATAGCTGTAGCTTCAATTTGGCCCAGTCCTGTAGGTCATCAAGGAAACAGAAGAGAGCATCCTTGTCCCCTATATCTAAAATCTCCAACAACAACTCTGAAAACTCCTTCAAATATTCTCAGATTTGTCCCTTTTAGTGTTGAAGGCGACGAAGCTTGCCCCATGCTTCGTGCTTGGCAATGTCGGGGTAGAACTGCTTTTTTAGTTCCTTGATAAACACATCCTATGTGTTTATAGTGGCTAGACCCTTCCGCACATTGTCGCACCTACGACGCCACCACACAGTAGCTACATCAGAGAGATACAAAGGAATCGTGCGTAGTCTGCCTTTATCACCAATGATGCCCACTGCATCAAAGTACCTCTCCATCTTGTATATGAAATTATCTATCTCCCTAGCATTTCTTGCCTCGCTGTAGGCTTTGTGTTTGGAGACATTGATTTTGGGTGTAATTGAAATTGAAGAGGATGATGATCTATGACTTACCAATGCTCGCTTGACCCACTTAAGCTCCTTGTCTACTTTCTCGAATGTCTCGCGGAGGGCCTTGAACGCAACCTCAAAGGAAAAATCCTTCATGGACAAATCCTCCACCACAGCATTGAGGGCTCCTTGCATCTCCCCACGCAGCTCCTCAACATCCCCCTTGGACTAGAGCTCGTTGATGCGTTGGTCCATGTCCTCACACTTGCCCATCAAGTTGGACATGAAGGCCTCTAACTTGGCCAACCTATCTTCCCACGCGGCGTACTTGTCCTTTGACTTCTCCCTTGGGGGTTTGCCACCAGCTACCTGCGATGTTCCAATAGGGAGTTCACTAGACCCACTTGCAGCCATTCTCTTGCGTGATCTTGCTTTAAGCTTCCCCACTGCTCAAGTAGCAAATTGGCTCGATGCTACGATCGTTGCTCTGATACCACTTGTCACGGGCTTGTAGTTTTTCACCCAAATTTCTACACTCGTGCAGCACTAGCGTTGCTCCCCTTTAAGCTAGCTAGTCAACCTTCCCACAACTTGCCTAGTTACTTAGGCAATTTGCAGCGGAAACACACTTATAGAAATGCAAAGGAAACACATTGGAACCCTAGAAAGAATGCCTTTGTTATTATACAAATGCTTTACAAGTATACAAGAGTAGTGGCCTATGAATTTTGTTGTTTTCTTTATATTTTGATAATTCCAAAACTTTGTTTAACTAAGATTATATTTATTGAATATGTGAGAATAATAAAAATATATATAATATTTTGACATTCAATTTATATATTTGTTTTATCTCCAAAGTATGGGCTTAACTTGAGTATTTTACTCATATTACATCTTAGTTGTGTTTAAATAAAGTGACAGATAGTTCACCACCCTGAAAAACATTTTCACCGCCTTGAAGTTTAAGTTCACCGCCTTGAAAATCATTTTCACCACCTTGAAGTAAAAATTCACCTCCGTGAATTTTACACATAAGCAAATTGGATTTTTATCTACAAAAGTTCACTGCCCTGAAGATTGTTTTCACCGCCTTGAAAATCAACTTCACCGTCTTGAAGTAAAAAATTCACCGCCGTGAATTTTACACAGAAGTTAATTGGATTTTTATCTACAAAAGTTCACCGCCTTGAAGATTGTTTTCACCGCCTTAAAATCAAAATTCACCGCCGTGAATTTTACACAGAAGCGAATTGAAATGTTATCAACAAAGAGTTCACTGCCTTAAAGTTCATCTTTTCCGCCTTGAAAATCAAGTTTACCACCGTGAACTCAAAATTCACCGTCGTGAACGCGTTATATCAAACAAAAAATATAGCTGTTGGAAGTTGTCTGAAACCGTTTTCAAAGCACAATAATCATATTTTGGAGCTGAGATTGAAGACATATAAATATATAAAGACTCCAATTGAAGGGGAAGAGATTCCAAGTGATTAAAAGTGTATCCAAACTTGAAATTCAATAATCCTCTTCTACTCCATTCAAGAACACATTTGCTCTTTAACTTATATCTTTTGTGTTCATTGTTGTTAAAAGCTATAAGTTTAATTTCTATCTTGTAAGAGCTTTACTTGTTAGTCATTGAGTGACTTAAAACCTCAAATATTATTATTATCTCTTGTATTGGGCGAAATCCCGGATAACTATTGTATTGGGCGAAATCCCGAAGAACTAGGGTGAAATCCCGGAGAACTAGAGTGAAATCTCGATTCAACTATTGTAAAGTTTTGGGCGCAATCCCGGATCACTAATGGAACCCTAAATCGGTGTGATTTAGGAGAAGTGGATGTAGGAGAAGAGATTGGCTCCGAACCACTATAAAATTGGCTAAGTTTTCTTATTCTTCTCTCTATTCATTTTATCATTATTGAATTTGTTTTAATTGATT